>CM059786.1:42720886-42735886 GCA_030435695.1 Brachymystax lenok tsinlingensis | reverse complement strand
AAATGTTAGTTTTGGTTTAACCAAGATTTGGATGTGCTATGTTGTCCGTTTGGCAAGTCTAGCTGGGGAACATAATGTGGAGCTGTCTTTTTTTTGTTGCCCTGAGATGCCCTGAGATCGTCTTTGTCTCTAATGAGACAAAGAAGATGAAGTCTCTCTGTCTTCGTGCTGTACCTCATAGTAACAGTCGGAAAAGGGGAAATTAAGTTTGAAGCTACTGAGGTTTCAATTCAAACAGCAATTTCCTTATTTAGATTGATCTGACTGGTGGTGTGATTTTGGCAGGAAGAGGATGGCCAGCTTCGGGCCCTAAAACCCTCTCACTACATCTCTCCACACACAAACACTTCCTAACTCATCTCGGTGCGTGACTGTCTTACTAAGACCTTGGACGATATGGGATTTCCCCCTGGGATCTTATCAGTTTGTCCCGTATCCCCAGGCCATATCTAAGGAGCTGTAGAAGGAGCTTCCATCATGTCATTCTATGGCTGGCTACGGGTAGGATGTCCTGCATGCCCCCGCTGCTCTCTACACCGCTATGTTGTCCAGACTTAGAGCCCGTTGACTTGAGGATATTTTGACATTCTGATCCCTGAAGTAGTGTCTGTTTCAGTCGGTCCAGGGTGCTTTGTAGTCAGCGTTGTGTAGATACCAGCTGTCTTCCATGACGAGTGGGTTCTGCCTGCTCTTTGACCCTCCTCTCTCTGAGCACCAGCCCCTACATCATATCTATTTCTATTCCATTTCAATTCAAGGGGCTTTATTGGCATGGGAAATATATATATATATATATAACGTTGCCAAAGCAAGTGAAATAGATAATAAACAAAAGAGAAATAAACAATACAAATGAACAGTAAACATTACACTGACAAAAGAATAGACATTTCAAATGTCATATTATGTCTATGTACAGTGTTGTAACGATGTGCAAATAGTTAAAGTACAAAAGGGAAAATAAATCAACATAAATATGGGTTGTATTTACAATGGTGTTTGTTCTTCACTGGTTGCCCTTTTCTTGTGGCAACAGGTCACACATCTTGCTGCTGTGACGGCACACTGTGGTATTTCACCCAGTAGATATGGGAGTTTATCAAAATTGGGTTTGTTTTCTATTTTTTTGTGGGTCTGTGTAGTCTGAGGGAAATATGTGTCTCTAATATGGTCATACATTTGGCAGGAGGTTAGGCAGTGCAGCTCAGTTTCCACCTCATTGTGTGCACATAGCCTGTCTTCTCTTGAGAGCCAGGTCTGCCTACAGTGGCCTTTCTCAATAGCAAGGCTATGCTCACTGAGTCTGTACATAGTCAAAGCTTTCCTTAAGTGTGGGTCAGTCACAGTGGTCAGGTATTCTGCCACTGTGTACTCTCTGTTTAGGGCCAAATAGCATTCTAGTTTGCTCTGTTTTTGATAAATTCTTTCCAATGTGTCAAGTAATTACATTTTTGTTTTCTCATTATTTAGTTGGGTCTAATTGTGTTGCTGTCCTGGGGCTCTGTGGGGTCTGTTTGTGTTTGTGAACAGAGCCCCAGAACCAGCTTGCTTAGGGGACTCTTCTCCAGGTTCATCTCTCTGTAGGTGATGGCTTTGTTATGGAAGGTTTGGGAATCACTTCCTTTTAGGTGGTTGTAGAATTTAACAGCTCTTTTCTGGATGTTGATAATTAGCGGGTATCGGCCTAATTCTGCTCTGCATGCATTATTTGCTGTTTTATGTTGTACACAAAGGATATTTTTGCAGAAGTCTGCATGCAGTCTCAATTCGTGTTTGTCCCATTTTGTGAATTCTTGGTTGGTGAGCGGACCCCAGACCTCACAACCATAAAGGGCAATGTGTTCTATAACTGATTCAAGTATTTTTAGCCAGATCCTAATTGGTATGTCAAATTTTATGTTCCTTTTGAAGGCATAGAAGGCCCTTCTTGCCTTGTCTCTCAGCTCGTTCACAGCTTTGTGGAAGTTACCCGTGGCGCCGAGGTATGTATAGTTTTTTGTGTGCTCTAGGGCAATGGTTTCTAGATGGAATTTATATTTGTGGCCCTGACAACTGGACCTTTTTGGAACACCATTATTTTGGTCTTACTGAGATTTACTGTCAGGGCCCAGGTCTGTATCTTACTGCCAGGGCCCAGGTCTGTAACTTACTGCCAGGGCCCAGGTCTGTATCTTACTGCCAGGTCTGGCAGAATCTGTGCAGAAGATCTAGGTGCTGCTGTAGGCCCTCCTTGGTTGGGGACAGAAGCACCAGATCATCAGCAAACAGTAGACATTTGACTTCAGATTCTAGTAGGGTGAGTCCGGGTGCTGTAGACTGTTCTAGTGCCCTGGCCAATTAGTTGATATATATATCATGTTGAAGAGGGTGGGGTTTAAGCTGCATCCCTGTCTCACCCCACGGCCCTGTGGAAAGTAATGTGTTTTTTCACATTTTAACCGCACACTTGTTGTTTGTGTTCATGGATTTTATAACGTCGTATGTTTTTCCCCCAACACCACTTTCCATCCATTTGTACAGCAGACCTTCATGCCAAATTGAGTCAAAAGCTTTTTGGAAATCAACAAAGCATGAGAAGACTTTGCCTTTGTTTTGGTTTGTTTGTTTGTAATTTAGGGTGTGCAGGGTGAATACGTGGTCTGTCGTACGGTAATTTGGTAAAAAGCCAATTTGACATTTGCTCAGTACATTGTCACTGAGAATGTATGAGTCTCTCTCTGTCTCTCTCTCAGAACACCAGTCCCCCTACATCATAGCGGTCCTGCCCCGCTATGTGGAGATCAGGACCTTTGAACCCAGGCTGCTGGTCCAGAGTGTGGAGCTGCAGAGGCCACGATTAATCACATCAGCTGGGTGATTATGCAATCACACACTACAGGGATCATATAGGACCTATACATACTAGATCAACACTCCTACTGGGAGACTCTTTATGACCTGATCCTAGATCAACACTCCTACTGGGAGACTCTTTAAGACCTGGTCCTAGATCACACAAGCTATAAGGTCTATATGATACATGTTTGATCCAGTGAACCAACTGAAATGGAAACCAGCGTTACTCAGATCAGATGTCCCGCTGTAATAGTTATTTATTTGAACCTGAACTACAACTATATCATTACATATAGCTTCAATTAAACACTCTGATGTATTCCATCATGTAATACATTACCATAATGTATTCCATTACCATAATGTATTCCATAATGTATTCCATTACCATAATGTATTCCATTACCATAATGTATTCCATTACCATAATGTATTCCATTACAATAATGTATTCCATAGAGAACATTTCTCTATCAACCACCACCCACTGTTGTAACGAATAACTCTCCCTTGTTGTTCCCCCCAGGCCTAATATAGTGTACGCTGCCAGCAACCATTTTGTGTGGCGTCTGGTGCCGGTGCCCATCGCCAGCCAGATCAGACAGTTACTACAGGACAAGCAGTTTGAACTGGCCCTGCAACTGGCCGTGAGTAGGACCAACTACCACTGTAGGATGAAAATACAATTCTTGCCACGTTCATGGATGCATCTAGGATAACACAATGTTTTTAGAACTTATTCACACGTTCTGTCAGTCACATCCTGTTAAAGGTTCCTGAAGCGCACACGCACATCCCTGGGTCGCTCGTCTTTTCAGTTCGCTGCAGCTTAGCGACTGGAACGTGCTGCAACAAACACTCAAACTGGACCGTTCTATCTCTTCATTCAAAGACTCAATCATGGACCACTCTTACTGACTGTTATGGCTGCTTCGCTTTTCAGAATATGAAGGACGATGTGGAAGGAGATAAGAGACCGCAGATTCACCACATCCAGAATCTCTTTGCCTTCAATCTGTTCTGTCAGAAGAGGTTCGATGACTCCATGCAGGTGTTCGCTAAGCTCGGCACAGGTAAGGTTTTTAACCCGCCGTCTGACACGGGAGGGGTTATAACCGGGACGCGGGAGGGGTTATAACCGGGACGCGGGAGGGGTTATAGCCGTCTGACGCGGGAGGGGTTATAGCCGTCTGACGCGGGAGGGGTTATAGCCGTCTGACGCGGGAGGGGTTATAGCCGTCTGACGCGGGAGGGGTTATAACCGGGACGCGGGAGGGGTTATAGCCGTCTGACGCGGGAGGGGTTATAGCCGTCTGACGCGAGGGGTTATAGCCGCCTGACGCGAGGGGTTATAGCCGCCTGACGCGAGGGGTTATAGCCGCCTGACGCGAGGGGTTATAACAGGGACGCCGGGAGGGGTTATAGCCGCCTGACGCGAGGGGTTATAGCCGTCTGACGCGGGAGGGGTTATAGCCGTCTGACGCGGGAGGGGTTATAGCCGTCTGACGCGGGAGGGGTTATAGCCGTCTGACGCGGGAGGGGTTATAGCCGTCTGACGCGGGAGGGGTTATAACCGCCGCCGTCTGACGCGGGAGGGGTTTTAGCCGTCGCCGTCTGACGCGGGAGGGGTTTTAGCCGTCGCCGTCTGACGCGGGAGGGGTTTTAGCTACTATGTGTGAAGTGAAAGTGGTAAAGCAGCTGTGATGCTCTACTTGATTTAGCACAGGATAAAACGCCTTTCAGCCAATCAGAACCTATAGGGCCCTGGTCAGCAGTAGTGCACTATATAGGGAATAGGGCCCTGGTCAGCAGTAGTGCACTATATAGGGAATAGGGCTCTGGTCAACAGTAGTGCACTATACAGGGAACAGGACACTAGTTGGACCGTAACCATAGTAACGCTGTACCTTCCTCCGACAGATCCCACCCATGTGATCGGTCTGTACCCGGACCTGCTCCCCGCTGACTACCGTAAACAGCTGCACTACCCCAACCCCCTGCCCAGTCTGTCTGGAGCGGAACTGGAGAAGGCTCACCTCGCACTCATAGACTACCTGACACAGGTGGGCGGGGTTGTTGTATTGTGTAGGGGCGGCAGGGTAGCCTAGTGGTTAGAGCGCTGGGGCCAGTAACCAAAAGGTTGCAAGATCGAATCCCCGAGTTGACAAGGTACAAATCTGTCGTTCTGCCCCCTGAACAAGGCAGCTAACCCGCTGTTCCTCAGGCCGTCGTTGAAAATAAGAATTTGTTCTTAACTGACTTGCCCATTTAAAATAAATGTACCAGCAGCATACCACCCTGCAGCCCACTGCTGGCTTGCTCCTGTGCTGTCTCAGATGGTGTTTATCTTCTCTCCAAATGATGCATATCCGTTTACTATTGTAGTTAGGCAGGGTGTTATGCTGTCGGACAGGGGTTTGTCTGCCCCCTGTAATCCTTGGCTGCCTAAATCCAAAACAGTGTAAACATTTTTTTATCATAATTTGTGATGGAAAAAAACGTTTTCAGTGTAAACTGAGACGACTAAAACCAATAGAAGTATGTAGAAAAGATCATAATTAATTTATTTTTTTACATCATATTTGTTGGTTCTTAATTCCCCAAAATAATGAATTTAGCGGTATTGATTTAGTTTATGTTTGAGCAAGATAACACAGAATTATCCGTGGCAAAATGCATAGAATTTCAGGAAATTTAGCTTAAAAATGCAGAAATGTATATCTTTTCGCCACCAAGACTGAGGACCTCTAAAATTTGTGTCCCTTAAATATTCCTGTGCCAATTTGCCACGTCCCCCTTGTCGCACACACACCACCTCAGTCCCTTGTTTTGGGGGGGGTCCAGAAGAAACCCTGATGACAGGGATGTAATGTGATGCGTGTGTATTCCAGAAACGCAGCCACCTGGTGAAGCAGCTGAACGACTCGGACCCGTCCACCCCGTCTCCCCTCATGGAAGGAACTCCCACCATCAAGAGCAGGAAGAAACTCCTGCAGATCATCGACACCACGCTGCTTAAATGCTACCTGCATGTACGTAATGGATACAATACAACTTTATTTTGTAAAGCACATTTTAAAACAAAGTGCTGGACATATTTCGGACAGATTTATAAATCACGAGTAACAAATATACCTCAGAGGAACTCCCGATTCCGTGGTGATGCTACCTGCATGTACTACCTTTGTCCCTTTACCCTGTTATGCGTATAGCCAAGAAGGTCTGTTTCCTGGACACTGATTTTAAGACTAGTCCTGGACTGAAAATGCTCTCTAGATAAAGGTTGTCCATTTGAGTATGCTTTTTAGTCCAGGACTAGTCTTCATCTGTGTCCGTAAAACCAGCTCGTAGAATTATGGAATACAAAACTCATTCCTTAGTCCTTCTTCAGAAATATGACGAGTTTTATATTGCTTATGTTTAATCTAGTGTCTCTCTCCAGTCCAACGTGGCCCTGGTGTCTCCTCTGTTAATCTAGTGTCTCTCTCTCCTCTCTCCAGACCAACGTGGCCCTGGTGTCTCCTCTGTTAATCTAGTGTCTCTCTCTCCTCTCTCCAGACCAACGTGGCCCTGGTGTCCCCTCTGTTAATCTAGTGTCTCTCTCTCCAGACCAACGTGTCCCCTCTGTTAATCTAGTGTCTCTCTCTCCTCTCTCCAGACCAACGTGGCCCTGGTGTCCCCTCTGTTAATCTAGTGTCTCTCTCTCCAGACCAACGTGTCCCCTCTGTTAATCTAGTGTCTCTCTCTCCTCTCTCCAGACCAACGTGGCCCTGGTGTCCCCTCTGTTGCGTCTGGACAATAACCACTGTCACATTGAGGAGAGTGAGTACATCCTGAAGAAGGCCCACAAGTACAGCGAGCTCATCATCCTCTATGAGAAGAAGGGCCTGCATCAGAAAGGTAATGAGCATTGTCGCTATGGCAGCATCAGAAAGGTAATGAGCATTGTCGCTATGGCAGCATCAGAAAGGTAATGAGCATTGTCGCTATGGCAGCATCAGAAAGGTAATGAGCATTGTCGCTATGGCAGCATGAGAAAGGTAATGAGCATTGTCGCTATGGCAGCATCAGAAAGGTAATGAGCATTGTCGCTATGGCGTATAGACAGCGTTGTCATTGTGGGTGTGTCTGAAAAATACTAACACTACAACTACAGTACCAGTCAAAAGTTTGGACACACCTACTCATACAAGGGTTTTTTAAAACTATTTTCTACATTATAGAATAATAATGAAGACATCAAAACTATGAAAAAAACACATATGGAATAATGTAGTAACCAAAAAAGTGTTTTAACAAATCAAAATATATTTTATATTCTTCAAGGTAGAGCACCTTTTGCCTTGATGGCAGCTTTGCACACTCTTGGCAATCTCCAATTTGGACTCCGGACCAAAAGGACAGATTTCCACCGGTCTAATGTCCATTTGCTCGTGTTGCTTTGCCCAAGCAAGTCTCTTCTTCTTATCTGTGTCCTTTAGTAGTGGTTTCTTTACAGCATGCTGCAGCAACAGACACTTCTGTACAGGCTATTTGTTAAAGAAGAGAATGGCCGTAAGTTTGGAACAATGCTAAAGTTGTCTTATCGATTCTAACGCAACAGAACCACTTGCTGAAGTATCTGATCATCAATGAATAGGGAGAAAAAGGCAATTCGTCTTTCAACACAGCAGCCGTATACCATCAGGTCGATCTATATGCACTTGTAAAACAAAAAAAACTATTCACTATTCACTATTTTGGAGTGAAACTGTCATTTTCTATTGTATTCCATGATATTGTTGTTACAAAATAGATTTTGTGTCGACTGTGATTTGGGCATGGGAATATGAGAGCATCTGCTAGGCTAAAGTAATGAACTAGACATGCGTAGCTCCGTGTTTCTAAAAGTGAATTTAAAAGGCACTGAAGGCATTTTTCCATTTCATTATTATTTAATTCTAAGTAGTTATTTTTATTTAATGTAATTTTATACAGCCTAAATGTATAGGCTTGCTGTTGTTGAAATGCTGAGCTCTCCTGACAGCCTGTATCGTGTCACAAATGCTTCACAATTTTATTTTCTTAAATGGCCTTGAATTAATAATACTAATAATATTAATCTGGCCTAAATAATTCATTTTTGTTCCTTCTGAGGCTACCTGGCTTGTTCCAGACTGATTTAGTCAGTGTGTTTAATGGCCTGTTGCTCCAGACTGATTTAGTCAGTGTGTTTAATGGCCTGTTGCTCCAGACTGATTTAGTCAGTGTGTTTAATGGCCTGTTGCTCCAGACTGATTTAGTCAGTGTGTTTAATGGCCTGTTGCTCCAGACTGATTTAGTCAGTGTGTTTAATGGCCTGTTGCTCCAGACTGATTTAGTCAGTGTGTTTAATGGCCTGTTGTTCCAGACTGATTTAGTCAGTGTGTTTAATGGCCTGTTGCTCCAGACTGATTTAGTCAGTGTGTTTAATGGCCTGTTGCTCCAGACTGATTTAGTCAGTGTGTTTAATGGCCTGTTGCTCCAGACTGATTTAGTATTCTACATTTAGGAAAATGTATTCTGAGCAATTCTGAATAGATTATATTAAGGCCTAATTAACACAAAAATTCCATGGAAACATGGAAGGCTGTGGCAGCCTGTAGGTAGGTAGCCTAAAATAACATGTAGGCTGTGGCAGCCTATAGGTAGGTAGCCTAAAATAACATGTAGGCTGTGGCAGCCTATAGGTATGTAGCCTAAAATAACATGTAGGCAAGTAGCCTAAAATAACATGTAGGCTGTGGCAGCCTATAGGTAGGTAGCCTAAAATAACATGTAGGCTGTGGCAGCCTATAGGTAGGTAGCCTAAAATAACATGTAGGCCGTGGCAGCCTATAGGTAGGTAGCCTAAAATAACATGTAGGCCGTGGCAGCCTATAGGTAGGTAGCCTAAAATAACGTGTAGGCTGTGGCAGCCTATAGGTAGGTAGCCTAAAATAACGTGTAGGCTGTGGCAGCCTATAGGTAGGTAGCCTAAAATAACGTGTAGGCTGTGGCAGCCTATAGGTAGGTAGCCTAAAATAACGTGTAGGCTGTGGCAGCCTATAGGTAGGTAGCCTAACATAACGTGTAGGCTGTGGCAGCCTATAGGTAGGTAGCCTAAAATAACGTGTAGGCTGTTGTAGCCTATAGGTAGGTAGCCTAAAATAACGTGTAGGCTGTGGCAGCCTATAGGTAGGTAGCCTAAAATAACGTGTAGGCTGTGGCAGCCTATAGGTAGGTAGCCTAACATAACGTGTAGGCTGTGGCAGCCTATAGGTAGGTAGCCTAAAATAACGTGTAGGCTGTTGTAGCCTAAAATAACATGTAGCCTAAAATAACATGTAGGCTGTGGCAGCCTATAGGTAGGTAGCCTAAAATAACGTGTAGGCTGTGGCATCCTATAGGTAGGTAGCCTAAAATAACGTGTAGGCTGTGGCATCCTATAGGTAGGTAGCCTAAAATAACGTGTAGGCTGTGGCAGCCTATAGGTAGGTAGCCTAAAATAACGTGTAGGCCGTGGCAGCCTATAGGTAGGTAGCCTAAAATAACATGTAGGCCGTGGCAGCCTATAGGTAGGTAGCCTAAAATAACATGTAGGCCGTGGCAGCCTATAGGTAGGTAGCCTAAAATAACATGTAGGCCGTGGCAGCCTATAGGTAGGTAGCCTAAAATAACATGTAGGCCGTGGCAGCCTATAGGTAGGTAGCCTAAAATAACTTGTAGGCTGTGGCAGCCTATAGGTAGGTAGCTTAACATAACGTGTAGGCTGTGGCAGCCTATAGGTAGGTAGCCTAAAATAACGTGTAGGCTGTTGTAGCCTAAAATAACATGTAGCCTGTGGCAGCCTATAGGTAGGTAGCCTAAAATAACATGTAGCCTGTGGCAGCCTATAGGTAGGTAGCCTAAAATAACGTGTAGGCTGTGGCAGCCTATAGGTAGGTAGCCTAAAATAACGTGTAGGCCGTGGCAGCCTATAGGTAGGTAGCCTAAAATAACATGTAGGCCGTGGCAGCCTATAGGTAGGTAGCCTAAAATAACATGTAGGCCGTGGCAGCCTATAGGTAGGTAGCCTAAAATAACATGTAGGCCGTGGCAGCCTATAGGTAGGTAGCCTAAAATAACTTGTAGGCCGTGGCAGACTATAGGTAGCCTAAATGGTGGTTTCTTCCCTGTATTCTTTTTCTATGGCATTGGCATGAATAATGAACTGATCCACCGCATAAACCTCAATCACACCAATGAGTAGGGCTGTTAGGGTGACTGAGTCATGACCACAGTCAAATTCCACATGACCATTTAGTCACTAGGCTTCTCCAAGCTCTGATGCTGCTGATGGTCACTAACTGCCTGGTACTCAGCACTCTATTGTCCCTCTAATCACTCTGACATCAATGGAAATGTAATAGAAAATTGAATCAAAACACTTCATGAGCTCACGTTGCGCAACATTTCTAAAGGCTATGCAATTGTGTGCGAAAACAACGTAGTTTTGATGGCCTCTGTTAAAAAGAGGAGGATTCCATCAGCTTTCTATAGGCTAGGCCTGATATATTTATTTCTCAACTTTCCTAATATTAAGCACATTGCCTATCTTTACAACAGCAGTATAGCCTACCTGGCTGGCATGAAGATGAACCACGGGAAAGCGTCCTCCAGTCGCTATTTAATTGTTTCCAGACAGGTGCATGATAATGGTCCATTCTAAATCCAAACGAATTTAACACATATATTATTTAGTGTATATATACAAACAAGATTAAATCAAGAATAGTCTGATGGGTGTCAATATCAATATTAACTTGTGAATGACGCCCAGCTTGTGTGCAGTAAGGCAAGAAACAGCGCATGCCTTGTTTTGGAGACTTTTTCAAATCGTAGTCGCACACCTCGTGTAGCTCGTAGGCCTACAGTGCATTCGGAAAGTATTCAGACCCCTTGACTTTTTCAACTTTTTTTGTTACTTTACAGCCTCATTCTAAAATTGATTGAATCGTTTTTTTCCCTCATCGATCTGCACACAATACCCCATAATGACATCACAATACCCCATAATGACATCACAATACCCAATACCCCCCCGCAAATATCACATTTATATAAGTATTCAGACTCTTTACTCAGTACTTTTTTGAAGCACCTTTGGCAACGACTACTGCCGTCTTTTTGGGTATGACGCTACAACCTTGGCACACCTGTATTTGGGGAGTTTCTCCCGTTCTCTGCAGATCCTCTCAAGCTCTGTCAGGTTGGATCGGGGAGTGTCGTTGCACATTGATTTTCGGGTCTCTCCAGAGATGTTCGATCGAGTTCAAGTCCGGACTCTGGCTAGTCCACTCAAGGACTTTCAGAGATTTGTCCCGAAGCCACTCCTGCGCTGTCTTGGCTGTGTGCTTAGGGTCATTGTCCTGTTGGAAGGTGAACCTTCACCCCAGTCTGGGGTCCTGAGTGCTCTGGAGCAGATTTTCATCAAAGATCTCTCTGTACTTTGCTCTGTTCATCTTTCCCTCGATCCTGACTAGTCTCCCAGTCCCTGCCTCTGAAATGAATCCCAAAAGCATGATGCTGCCAGCACCATGCTTCACCTTAGAGAGGGTGTCAGGTTTCCTCCAGATGTGACGCTTGGCATTCAGGTGAAAGAGTTCAATCTTGGTGTCATTAGACCAGAGAGTCTTGTTTCTCAGAGTCCTTTAGGTGCCAATAAATACTTTTTTTGGTGGAGTGCAGCAGAGATTGCTGTCCTTCTGGAATGTTCTCCCATCTCCACAGAGGAACTCTGGAGCTCTGTCAGAGTGACCATCTGGTTCTTGGTCACCTCCTGGCCGGGGCGGCCAACTCTAGGACGAGTCTTGGTGGTTCCAAACTTCTTCCGTTTAAGAATGATGGAGGCCACTGGGTTCTTGGGGACCTTCAGTGCTGCGGAAATGTTTTGGTACCCTTCCCCAGATCTGTGCCTCGACACAATCCTGTCTCTGAGCTTTACGGACAATTCCTTCGACCTCATGGCTTGGTTTTTCCTCTGTCAACTGTGGGACCTTATATAGACAGGTGTGTTTATTTCCAAATCATGTCCGATCAATTGAATTTACCACAGGTGGACTCCAATGAAGTTGTAGAAACATCTCAAGGATGATCAATGGAAACAGGATGCACCTGGGCTCAATTTCGAGTCTCATAGCAAAGGGTCTGAATACTTGTGTAGATAAGGTATTTCTGTTTTTTAATTTTTTATACATTTACATTTCTAAAAACCTGTTTTCGCTTCGTCATTATGGGTTATTGTGATGTCATTATGGGGTATTGTGATGGTATTGTGTGTAGATTGATGAGGCTACCAGCTGCCCTGACACAATTAATCTTCTGTCTGTGTACAAACGTGATTTATATTTTGCATGCGGCCTACACAGCATTCTATATTACCCAATCAAGTAGCAGGCTTGTGTGACAATCAAAGGAGGGACTCTCGAGGACCTGCTCCTACATCTACGTGGGTTTATAACAATGTCATTATCTTAACTGTGTGTATTTTGGCCTGTGTACATTAAATACATCTTAGAACTGGAGTATCAGACTCTCGTTAATTAAATAAATTCTAAGTAGTAGAAGTCTCTAGCCCTCCTTAATCAAAGAAGTTGTGGTAGTCTAACCCGATTTTGATGATTCATTGAAGGAGTAGTGACGCCTCGGACCCTTGTTGCGCAGAGAAGTCGTTAATCAGAGAAGTTGGGCAATCCGATTGATGAGCAATTGTTGTCCCCCGCAAACCTTTACATTTGGGGATTTTTATATGTTTTTTCTTGTCCATTCAGACGACTTAAATCTATAATATTATTGTCTGAATTGTACTCGCGGACAAGCGACACATGCCCTTTTTGTTCTTCATTCTCTTCCTCTCCCAGCCCTGCAGGTGTTGTTGGATCAGTCCACCAAGGCTAACTGTCCTCTCCTCCTCCCCCAGCCCTGCAGGTGTTGTTGGATCAGTCCACCAAGGCTAACTCTCCTCTCCTCCTCCCCTAGCCCTGCAGGTGTTGTTGGATCAGTCCACCAAGGCTAACTCTCCTCTCCTCCTCCCCTAGCCCTGCAGGTGTTGTTGGATCAGTCCACCAAGGCTAACTGTCCTCTCCTCCTCCCCCAGCCCTGCAGGTGTTGTTGGATCAGTCCACCAAGGCTAACTGTCCTCTCCTCCTCCCCCAGCCCTGCAGGTGTTGTTGGATCAGTACACCAAGGCTAACTGTCCTCTCCTCCTCTCCCAGCCCTGCAGGTGTTGTTGGATCAGTCCACCAAGGCTAACTGTCCTCTCCTCCTCCCCCAGCCCTGCAGGTGTTGTTGGATCAGTCCACCAAGGCTAACTCTCCTCTAAAGGGCCATGAGAGGACCGTGCAGTACCTCCAGAGACTGGGTGAGTTAACCTCCCAACACCAACTTAACACCTATTTTTTTTTTGTTTTGTTTTGTGAACAATTATTTTATTAAACATCCAAGTAAACACTGGTATTAAGACGTACAATAGGCTTTCCACACAGCAGAGTTGAAGTGTGTATGACTGCGCTAACGGAGAACACCACAGTTGACATATAGCACCACAACGCCATGAGTATCCTGTAACCTTTCTACCATTCTCACATCCCCAACCCTTGTCCCCTCTGAGCATACCGTTTTAATCATCTCTATTATATCTCGTCAGGGATGGAGAATCTGGTCATTATCTTTGAGTTCTCTCCCTGGGTGCTGAAGATCTGTCCTGAGGACGGACTCAAGGTGAGACAGGATTGTCAGGAGTTGAACTGTCTTTAACCTAGCCTAGTTGACTACACTGTTTGTTGGAATGTTGCTGCATGGACTTGCTTCCATTCAGCCACGAGCCGTGATGTTGGGCAATTAGGCCTGGCCTGTATTACAGTCGGCGTTCCATTTCATCCCAAAGGTGTTCGATGGAGTTGAGGTCAGGGCTCTTTGCATGCCCGTCAAGTTTTTACACACCGATATCGACAAACTATTTATGTATAGACCTCGCTTTGTGCACTGGGGCATTGTCATGCTGAAACAGGAAAGGGCCTTCCCCAAACTGTTGCCACAAAGTTGGAAGCACAGAATCGTCTAGAATGTCATTGTATGCTGTAGTGTTAAGATTTCCCTTCACTGGAACTAAGGGGCCTAGCTCGAACCATGGAAAAACAGCCCCAGACCATTATTCCTCCTCCACCAAACTTTACAGTTGGCACTATGTAGTCGGTCAGGTAGCGTTCACCTGGCCTCCGTCAAACCTCGATTCGCCAGTCTGTCAGATGGACTATCAGGACTGACAGGACTGTCAATGGTGAAGCGTGATTCATCACTCCAGGGAACGCGTTTCCTCTGCTCCAGAGTCCAATGGCGGCGAGCTTTACACCTCTCCAGCCGACGCTTGGCATTGCGCATGGTGATCTTAGGCTTGTGTGCGACTCCTCGGCCATGGAAACCCATTTCATGAAGCTCCCGACAAACAGTTATTGTGCTGACGTTGCTTCCAGAGGCAGTTTGGAACTCGGTAGTGAGTGTTGCAATCGAGGACAGATGTTTTTGTACGCGCTTCAGCACTCGGCGCTCCCGTTCTGTGAGCTTGTGTGGCCTACCACTTCACGGCTGAGCCGTTGTTGCTCCTAGACGTTTCCACTTCACAATAATAACAGCATTTACAGTTGCCCGGTAGGCAGCTCCAGCAGGGCAAAAATGTCACCAACTGACTTGTTGGTTAGCTGGCATAGTATGACGGCGCCACGTTGAAAGTCACTGAGCTCTTCAGTAAGGGCCATTCTACTGCCAGTGTTTTGTCTATAGAGATTGCATGGATGTGTGTTCGATTGTATACACCGGTCAATAACGGGTATGGCTGTAATAGCCGAATCCACTAATTTGAAAGGGTGTCCACATACTTTTGGACATGTAGCGTACATACTAAAATAAATTAATTCTCCACGATTTGGGAAGATTTAAATTCAGTATCGATATACGTCAAACATATTGTTTGTGTCTGTCCCAGATCTTTACTGAAGACCTGACTGAAGTAGAGACCCTGCCCAGAGACAAGGTCCTGAACTTCCTGAAGGAGGGTTTTAAGGAGCTGGCTGTCCCCTACCTTGAACACATCATACACGTCTGGGAGGAGACCGAGCCAGAGTTCCATAA
>CM059786.1:42620886-42715886 GCA_030435695.1 Brachymystax lenok tsinlingensis | reverse complement strand
CCCCTCATAGCCTGGTTCCTCTCTAGGTTTCTTCCTAGGTTCTGGCCTTTCTAGGGAGTTTTTCCTAGCCACCGTGCTTCTACACCTGCATTGCTTGCTGTTTGGGGTTTTAGTCTGGGTTTCTGTACAGCACCTTGGCATCAGCTGATGTAAAAATGGGCTTTATAAAGACATTTGATTGATACACAATACATGTCTCAAGGCTTAAAAATCCTTCTTTAACCTGTCTCTTCCCCTTCATCTACACTGATTTGAAGTGGATTTAACAAGTGACATCAATAAGGGATCATAGCTTTCACCTGGATTCACCTGGTCAGTCCATGTCATGGAATCACAATACATATAGAATCGCAATACATATAGAATCGCAATTCATATAGAATCATGAGAATCGCAATACATATAGAATCGCAATACATATAGAATCATGAGAATCACAATACATATAGAATCGCAATACATGTAGAATCATGAGAATCACAATACATGTAGAATCACAATACATGTAGAATCGCAATTCATATAGAATCACTATACATATAGAATCATGAGAATCATAATACATATAGAATCGCAATACATATAGAATCACGAGAATCACAATACATATAGAATCGCAATACATATAGAATCACGAGAATCACAATACATATAGAATCACGAGAATCACAATACATATAGAATCACGAGAATCACAATACATATAGAATCGCAATACATATAGAATCACGAGAATCACAATACATATAGAATCGCAATACATATAGAATCACGAGAATCACAATACATATAGAATCACGAGAATCACAATACATATAGAATCACGAGAATCACAATACATATAGAATCGCAATACATATAGAATCACGAGAATCACAATACATATAGAATCACGAGAATCACAATACATATAGAATCGCAATACATATAGAATCACGAGAATCACAATACATATAGAATCACAATACATGTAGAATCATGAGAATCACAATACATGTAGAATCACAATACATGTAGAATCGCAATTCATATAGAATCACTATACATATAGAATCATGAGAATCATAATACATATAGAATCGCAATACATATAGAATCACGAGAATCACAATACATATAGAATCGCAATACATATAGAATCACGAGAATCACAATACATATCGAATCGCAATACATATAGAATCACAATACATATAGAATCGCAATACATATATGTAAGCATGGTGATATGGTCCCTGGCCATCCATTCCCAGCCCTAGTGGTAGAGACTGTTGGTTTTGTGCTCTCCTCTCTAACTGTTCTTAGTGATCGCATGTGGTCCTTTGGACATATTTAGTTGAAAGCAATGATTGTAAGTCGCTCTGGAGTGTTTGTTAAATAACTCAAAATGTAAAATGTATGCCATCTGTGTCAGGTCTATCCTGGTCCCAGATCTGTTTGTGTTGTTTTGCCAACTCCTATGGTCATTACCTAGCCTGGTTCCAGATCTGTTTGTGGTGTTTTGCCAACTCCTATGGTCATTACCTAGCCTGGTCCCAGATCTATTTGTGTTGTCTTGCCAACTCCAAAGGCTAATAGCTGTATGCTAGCATCCCTAACCGTGTGCTCACCATGCCACTAGGTTGAAGATGACTAAAGGTTAAGACGAGGGTACTAATATCCCATAAAGCAATGGGACCAGCTATGCTAGTTAGCAGCGACGCTGGTCCCATGACGCTTCCGCACCCTGGGTGTCTTCAACTTTAAGCCGTTTTGTCTGTCAGGTCTCCTGGAGGAGCGGGCCCTGCTGCTGGGTCGGATGGGGAAGCATGAACAGGCCCTCTTCATCTACGTACACGTCCTGAAGGACACACACATGGCCGAGGAGTGAGTAGTACTGTGTATATCTATATATATATACACACACACACACACGGCAGAGGAGTGAGTAGTACTGTATACACACACACACACACACAGACACACAGACATGGCAGAACAGTGAGTAGTACTGCCTAGACACACACAGACATGGCAGAACAGTGAGTAGTACTGCCTAGACACACACAGACATGGCAGAACCAGTGAGTAGTACTGCCTAGACACAGACTCACACACGGTTGGTTAGCAAATAGTTGTATCTGATGCCTAGTTCCCCTTCCGAGCCATGGTGGAGCCAAATGTGTGAACTTGTCGGGTCTGATTTGAAGACGATACCACCTCCAGAATTGCTGTTGAGGTAGATCATACTGCTGCTTTAAAATGGCAAATTATTTCGGTTTCTTCATCGTAGAGATCCCCTCTCAACCCAGACCTTCCATAGAAATGGTTTCTTATCTATATTGAGCTTAGGATTCAGCCAGATAAAGATTTAAGTAAGGGTTGACCTTAAACCTAAGAGGTTATTTTCCAAACCCGCTGCATATGTGATGAGTCTGTTGGGCACGTTCTGGAGTTAGGGACTAGTGGGCCAGGTGCCTCGGGCCTAAAGCCTCATAATGAAAGAAACAGGTCCTCTCCAGTCTATTGGCACCATAATGAAAGAAACAGGTCATCTCCAGTCTATTGGCCACATAATGAAAGAAACAGGTCCTCTCCAGTCTATTGGCCTCATAATGAAAGAAACAGGTCCTCTCCAGTCTATTGGCACCATAATGAAAGAAACAGGTCATCTCCAGTCTATTGGCCACATAATGAAAGAAACAGGTCATCTCCAGTCTATTGGCCTCATAATGAAAGAAACAGGTCATCTCCAGTCTATTGGCCCCATAATGCCAAGCGCCACATCTGGAGAAGCATGGTGGTGGCAGCATCATGCTGTGGGGATGTTTTTCAGAGGCAGGGACTGGGAGACTAGTCAGGATCGAGGGAAAGATGAACGGAGAAAAGAACAGAGAGATCCTTGATGAACACCTGCTCCAGAGGGCCCAGGGCCTCAGACTGGGGAAAAGGTTCACCTTCCAACAGGACAACGGCCCTAAGCACACAGCCAAGACAACGCAGGAGTGGCTGCAGGACAAGTCTCTGAATGTCCTTGAGTAGCCCAGCCAGAGCCTGAACTTGAATCCGATCGAACATCTCTGGAGAGACCTGAAATGAGCTGTTCACTGACTCTTCCCATCCAACCTGACGGAGCTTGAGAGGAATGGGAGAGAACTCGAACCGATAGAGTTCTAGGTCAACTCTGGCATCGTCTCCGTGATGACTGAACTCTGTGATGACTGTTCCCCTTCCACGGCTGAGACTAAATACACAGAGACTCTTTCTTAGTTCATCTCACCTCGCATCCTTCAAAAAAAAACGCATTGGAGAAGGTCCAAAGGTCCACCTTAGACCTTCTCTTCCAGTTGGATTGAGGAGGCGAGGAGATGGAGAGAGAGAGCTATTCCAGTTCCTCATGTGGTCACGGTGGGGGGAAAACAGAGATGACAAGAGTGTAGCTTTAAAACAGCCCATGAGAATGAATGGAGTAACATTTTGGGGTGTTTCCTCAATGTTCATCCGATCACAGCCAACAGTAATGACACACAATGTGACAGCTCACCAGAACCTGATGTTACATTCCCGGTGGCCGTTTCTGCCTCAGTCGCTCCTCACTTCAGTCTGTAAAACATCACATTGTGCTGTCATTAGAATAGAGAATTGGCTGGGATTTTAACTCTATTGGTCACACACCATGTGTCATTTCAAAATAAAAGTATAATTCTTGAAGTTATGTTTTTTAGAAAGAGAGTTTAAATGAATATATATTAGCTCAGTTAGCGTGAGAAATAAATCTTAAAAAGCAATAAGAAAAATAAAAGGTCATCAACACGTCTGTTGGTGAGGGAACGAAATTAACATACTAGTCAGATGTGTTCTTAACTTAGTCCAACCTTATTTCAGCCCCGATGACACGGGAGTTCTCAGTGATGTTTAGCTTGTACACCGAAGCAGACACTTCAAGTTTGCTCATGTTCTTGAAGTTGAGATAAATGGTTCTAAGTGGCCCAGTACACTCACAATCCACATTGCCAGTGGAATAGGATTCCAGACAGTATTGTAAAGGCCCAGTACACTCACAATCCACATTGCCAGTGGAATAGGATTCCAGACAGTATTGTAAAGGCCCAGTACACTCACAATCCACATTGCCAGTGTTCCCTGTGTTGCAAAATTTCGGGCAACCTTTCCCCAAAAATCCCTTTTTCTGAAATCCTATTTAGAGGAATTCCAGATGTCCTGCTTTATTCCCTCCTGGTTCTGGGGAATCTTCCAATCAGGATTTCTGGAAAACCTGTCAATTTTGGGGAAAGTTCCAGGAATTTTGCAACCTTACTGAGGAATGAGTAGGACTGCAGGAAGTCTCCCACTAAAACATCCAACCAGCCGTTAACAACAACATGCTGATTCAAAACACTCGTGTTATTATCTCACCCCAAGCTGATTTTGTGTTGCTCTCCCCATCAGGTACTGTCATAGGCATTATGACAAAGAGACGGACAGAAACCAAGATGTGAGTAACCCCTTATGACTGACGCATACCTACATACCTGCTCTGTTAACCCAGTGGTGTTATGATGCAGGTGTACCTGCCTGTTAACCCAGTGGCGTTATGATACAGGTGTACCTGCCTGTTAACCCAGTGGCGTTATGATACAGGTGTACCTGTCTGTTAACCCAGTGGCGTTATGATACAGGTGTACCTGTCTGTTAACCCAGTGGTGTTATGATACAGGTGTACCTGCCTGTTAACCCAGTGGTGTTATGATACAGGTGTACCTGCCTGTTAACCCAGTGGCGTTATGATACAGGTGTACCTGCCTGTTAACCCAGTGGCGTTATGATACAGGTGTACCTGCCTGTTAACCCAGTGGCGTTATGATACAGGTGTACCTGCCTGTTAACCCAGTGGCGTTATGATACAGGTGTACCTGTCTGTTAACCCAGTGGCGTTATGATACAGGTGTACCTGCCTGTTAACCCAGTGGTATTATGATACAGGTGTACCTGTCTGTTAACCCAGTGGCGTTATGATACAGGTGTACCTGCCTGTTAACCCAGTGGCGTATTATGATACAGGTGTACCTGCCTGTTAACCCAGTGGCGTTATGATACAGGTGTACCTGTCTGTTAACCCAGTGGTATTATGATGCAGGTGTACCTGCCTGTTAACCCAGTGGTGTTATGATGCAGGTGTACCTGCCTGTTAACCCAGTGGCGTTATGATGCAGGTGTACCTGCCTGTTAACCCAGTGGTGTTATGATACAGGTGTACCTGCCTGTTAACCCAGTGGTGTTATGATGCAGGTGTACCTGCCTGTTAACCCAGTGGCGTTATGATACAGGTGTACCTGCCTGTTAACCCAGTGGCGTTATGATACAGGTGTACCTGCCTGTTAACCCAGTGGCGTTATGATACAGGTGTACCTGCCTGTTAACCCAGTGGCGTTATGATACAGGTGTACCTGCCTGTTAACCCAGTGGTGTTATGATACAGGTGTACCTGCCTGTTAACCCAGTGGCGTTATGATACAGGTGTACCTGTCTGTTAACCCAGTGGCGTTATGATACAGGTGTACCTGTCTGTTAACCCAGTGGCGTTATGATACAGGTGTACCTGTCTGTTAACCCAGTGGCGTTATGATACAGGTGTACCTGCCTGTTAACCCAGTGGCGTTATGATACAGGTGTACCTGCCTGTTAACCCAGTGGTGTTATGATACAGGTGTACCTGTCTGTTAACCCAGTGGCGTTATGATACAGGTGTACCTGTCTGTTAACCCAGTGGCGTTATGATACAGGTGTACCTGTCTGTTAACCCAGTGGTATTATGATACAGGTGTACCTGTCTGTTAACCCAGTGGCGTTATGATACAGGTGTACCTGCCTGTTAACCCAGTGGCGTTATGATGCAGGTGTACCTGCCTGTTAACCCAGTGGTATTATGATGCAGGTGTACCTGTCTGTTAACCCAGTGGTATTATGATACAGGTGTACCTGCCTGTTAACCCAGTGGCGTTATGATACAGGTGTACCTGTCTGTTAACCCAGTGGCGTTATGATACAGGTGTACCTGTCTGTTAACCCAGTGGCGTTATGATACAGGTGTACCTGTCTGTTAACCCAGTGGCGTTATGATACAGGTGTACCTGTCTGTTAACCCAGTGGCGTTATGATACAGGTGTACCTGCCTGTTAACCCAGTGGCGTTATGATACAGGTGTACCTGTCTGTTAACCCAGTGGCGTTATGATACAGGTGTACCTGTCTGTTAACCCAGTGGCGTTATGATGCAGGTGTACCTGTCTGTTAACCCAGTGGCGTTATGATACAGGTGTACCTGTCTGTTAACCCAGTGGTGTTATGATACAGGTGTACCTGCCTGTTAACCCAGTGGTGTTATGATACAGGTGTACCTGCCTGTTAACCCAGTGGCGTTATGATACAGGTGTACCTGTCTGTTAACCCAGTGGCGTTATGATGCAGGTGTACCTGCCTGTTAACCCAGTGGTGTTATGATACAGGTGTACCTGCCTGTTAACCCAGTGGTGTTATGATACAGGTGTACCTGCCTGTTAACCCAGTGGCGTTATGATACAGGTGTACCTGTCTGTTAACCCAGTGGCGTTATGATACAGGTGTACCTGCCTGTTAACCCAGTGGCGTTATGATACAGGTGTACCTGCCTGTTAACCCAGTGGCGTTATGATACAGGTGTACCTGTCTGTTAACCCAGTGGCGTTATGATACAGGTGTACCTGTCTGTTAACCCAGTGGTATTATGATACAGGTGTACCTGTCTGTTAACCCAGTGGCGTTATGATACAGGTGTACCTGTCTGTTAACCCAGTGGCGTTATGATACAGGTGTACCTGTCTCTACTGCGCATGTACTTGTCCCCTCCTGACGTCCACTGCCTTGGGCCAATCAAAATGGAGCTATCGGAGCCACGAGCCAATCTAATGGCAGCTCTACGTGTCCTAGAGCTGCATCACAGCAAGCTGAATACGACTAAGGTGAGAAGCCAGCTCTGTGACAAGTCCAGACCGTTTTGTATCGTTTAAAAACAAATCAATTTTAGAATGAGGCTGTAACGTAACAAAATGTGGAAAAAGTCCAGGGGTCTGAATACTTTCTGAATACACCGAAGAAAAATATTAACGCAACATGTAAAGTGTCGGACCGATGTTTCATGACCTGAAATAAAAGATCTCGGAAATGTTCCATTCGCACAAAAAGCTTATTTCTCTTTAAGATGTTTTGTGTCAAATGTGTTTACATCCCCATGTTAGTGAACATTACATCCCCCCCGACAGGTGTGGCATATCAAGAAGCGGATTAAACAGCATGATAATTACGCTGGTGCACCTTGTGCTGGGGACAATAAAAAGCCCACTATAAAATGTGCAGTTTTGTCACAACAACACAACGCCACAGATGTCTCAAGTTTTGAAGGACTGCGGGAATGTCCCATCCAGGGAATTGAATGTATATTTTCTCATCGTTTTAGAATGTTGCATTACGTCCAAACGGCCGCACTACCGCATCGTGGGCCAGCGGTTTGCTACTGTCAACGTTGTGAACAGAGTTTCCCCTGTGGTGGTGGCGGTGGGGTTATGGTGTGGGGCAGGCATAAGCTACAGACAACGAACACAATTGCGTTTTATCGATGGCAATTTGAATGCACAGAGGTACCGTGACGAGATCCTGAGGCCGGGGGGAGAGACCGAGGGGGAGAGACCGAGGGATACCGGGGGGAGAGACCGAGGGGAGAGACCGGGGGGAGAGAGAGATGGGGGAGATCAACTATTATAGACTACCAGAACCCACTGGATTCTCCAATTACATGAAATGAACTACAGGATAAAATACAAACCCTCCAACCCAAAAAGGCCTGTGGGGTTGATGGAATCCCTCAATGAAATTATGAAATATACAGACAACAAATTCCAATTGGCTAAACTGTAATCCTAGATTCAGATCATTCAGGCGAGAAAAAACATCACCCAGATAGGCCAGTCGTGTGAGAAACTGGACATCATGCAAGCGGTCAGACGTGAATATTATGGTCCGTAAAGAGAACTTTAAGCTCGTCTCTTGATTCAAACAAATGTGCCAATACTTTGCCTCTTAATAACCAGCGCACTTCTGTATGTTGTAAAAGCCCATATCATTACATAGTGCAGAAAATACACGAGAGTTCAGGGGCCTTGCTTTAACAAAGTTAATTTGACATTGTGTTATTTCGCTGAACACTAGATGGTTTCATTTTTTGGGGGGGCAGTGAAACTATACTATAGCTACTATATACTACTATAGCTAAACTATATATCTCCACCAGGCCATCGACCTGCTGCCAGCCAACACTCAGATCAGAGAAATTCGAGTGTTCTTGGAGAGTGTTCTAGAGGAGAAGGCTCAGAGGAAACGCTTTGACCAGGTCCTCAAGAGTCTTCTGCAGGCCGAGTTCCTGCGGGTGAGAGAGAGAGAGAGAGAGAGAGAGAGAGAGAGAGAGAGAGAGAGAGAGAGAGAGAGAGAGAGAGAGAGAGAGAGAGAGAGAGAGAGAGAGAGAGAGAGAGAGAGAGAGAGAGAGAGAGAGAGAGAGAGAGAGAGAGAGAGAGAGAGAGAGAGAGAGAGAGAGAGAGAGAGAGAGAGAGAGAGAGAGAGAGAGAGAGAGAGAGAGAGAGAGAGAGAGAGAGAGAGAGAGAGAGAGAGAGAGAGAGAGAGAGAGAGAGAGAGAGAGAGAGAGAGAGAGAGAGAGAGAGAGAGAGAGAGAGAGAGAGAGAGAGACTATGTGTGTTGGTGTCGCGTCCTCTACCAGACTCTTTTTCAAAACTTCAGAGAGAAGCCAAGAGCCTTCCTCCCTTCTGATGTTTGAAGAGAAGTCGCAGGCAAGAGCTTGCTTCTCTCTGACCTTTTGAAAAAGAGGCGGCTAAAGGAAAAGAGGACGCGAGCAACAAGCACCTACCTTTTGAGATACAACCCTGATATTTGTCTTTGGTCTGTCTGACGTGTGTGTTCAGGTCCAGGAGGAGCGTATCTTCCACCAGCAGGTGAAGTGTATCATCACAGAGGAAAAGACCTGCAGGGTCTGTAAGAAGAAGATAGGAAACAGGTAAACTTTTATTTGACCACATTCTCATTTACAGCAACGACCTGAGGAATAGTTAGAGGGGGGAGGGAGCCAATTGGAAGCCGGGGATGATTTAAGTGACCGTGACGGTATGAAGACCAGATTGGGAATTTTGCCAGGACACCGGGTTTAACACCCCCTACGATAAGTGCCATGGGATCTTTGGTGACCACAGAGAGTCAGGACACCCGTTTCACGTCCAATCTGAAAGACGGCTCAGGGCAATGTCCCCAATCACTGCCCTGGGTGTGCCTCCACTTCCAGCAGCATCTGGTCTCCCATCCAGGGACTGACCAGGACCAACCCTGCTTAGCTTCAGAAGCAAAGCCAGCAGTGAGATGCAGGGTGGTATGCTGCTGGCTATACTAATATCAATGCTTTGTAAACACTTATAACGATGTAATACGTCCTTATTATGTGATAAAACATGTTGTAAATATGTAGTAAAGCCTGTCTATATACTAAAACACGTGTTGTCTGTCCTGTCCAGCGCCTTCGCCAGGTATCCCAATGGTGTTGTAGTTCATTACTTCTGCTGTAAGGACCGAGGGGTGTGTCCTACGGAGCAGTGACACAGCTATCGCCCCCGCCTGGAGGGCAAAGCACTCTGGGATACTAACAAATCAAATCAAATCAAATTTTATTTGTCACATACACAGACCAGACACCGCCGTACACAGACCAGACACCGCCGTATACTAAAAACGACAGAATATAGTGCCCTCCTGTGGACTTGATGTTCCTAGCAGCACCCTGGAAGGCTGGTTTGAAACTACACCACAGCAACTGGGCTATTCAGGAGGACAGGACTCCCATCACTGGAACTCTGGAACAGCTACCTGCTACCTATTCTGCCCCACAACCCCAACTACCTGCTACCTATTCTGCCCCACAACCCCACCTACCTATTCTGCCCCACAACCCCACCTACCTATTCTGCCCCACAACCCCAACTACCTGCTACCTATTCTGCCCCACAACCCCACCTACCTATTCTGCCCCACAACCCCAACTACCTGCTACCTATTCTGCCCCACAACCCCACCTACCTATTCTGCCCCACAACCCCAACTACCTGCTACCTATTCTGCCCCACAACCCCAACTACCTGCCACCTATTCTGCCCCACAATCCCAACTACCTGCTACCTATTCTGCCCCACAACCCCACCTACCTATTCTGCCCCACAACCCCAACTACCTGCTACCTATTCTGCCCCACAACCCCACCTACCTATTCTGCCCCACAACCCCACCTACCTATTCTGCCCCACAACCCCAACTACCTGCTACCTATTCTGCCCCACGACCCCACCTACCTGCTACCTATTCTGCCCCACAACCCCACCTACCTGCTACCTATTCTGCCCCACAACCCCAACTACCTGCTACCTATTCTGCCCCACAACCCCAACTACCTGCTACCTATTCTGCCCCACAACCCCAGCTACCTGCTACAGTAACTACTACAGTAACTACTCTGCTACAGTATCTACTCTGCTACAGTAACTACTACAGTATCTACTCTGCTACAGTAACTGCTACAGTAACTACTCTGCTACAGTAACTACTACAGTATCTACTCTGCTACAGTAACTACTACAGTAACTACTCTGCTACAGCATCTACTCTGCCACAGCAACTACTACAGCATCTACCTGCCACAGCAACTGCCACAGCAACTACTCTGCTACAGCAACTACTACAGCATTCTACTCTGCCACAGCAACTGCTACAGCAACTACCTGCCACAGCAACTACTACAGTAACTACTCTGCCACAGTAACTACTACAGTAACTACTCTGCCACAGCAACTACTACAGTAACTACCTGCTACAGTAACTACCTGCCACAGCAACTACTACAGTAACTACCTGCTACAGTAACTACTCTGCCACAGTAACTACTACAGTAACTACTCTGCTACAGCAACTACCTGCCACAGCAACTACTACAGCAACCACTCTGCCACAGTAACTACTCTGCTACAGCAACTACTACAGTAACTACCTGCTACAGTAACTACTCTGCTACAGTAACTACTACAGTAACTACCTGCCACAGCAACTACTACAGTAACTACTCTGCACAGCAACTACTACAGCAACTACTCTGCTACAGTAACTACCTGCTACAGCAACTACTCTGCCACAGCAACTACCTGCTACAGCAACTACCTGCCACAGCAACTACCACAGTAACTACCTGCCACAGCAACTACTACAGTAACTACCTGCTACAGCAACTACTACAGTATCTACTCTGCTACAGCAACTGCCACAGCAACTACTCTGCTACAGTAACTACTACAGTAACTACTCTGCCACAGCAACTACTACAGTAACTACCTGCCACAGCAACTACTACAGTAACTACCTGCCACAGCAACTACTCTGCCACAGCAACTACTACAGTAACTACCTGCTACAGCAACTACTCTGCCACAGCAACTACTACAGTAACTACCTGCCACAGCAACTACTCTGCCACAGTAACTACAGCAACTACCTGCTACAGCAACTACTACAGTAACTACTCTGCTACAGTAACTACTACAGTAACCACTCTGCTACAGCAACTACCTGCTACAGTAACTACTACAGTAACTACTCTGCTACAGCAACTGCCACAGTAACTACTCTGCTACAGTAACTACTCTGCTACAGTAACTACTACAGTAACTACTCTGCTACAGTAACTACTCTGCTACAGTAACTACTACAGTAACTACTCTGCTACAGTAACTACTACAGTAACTACTCTGCTACAGTAACTACTACAGTAACTACTCTGCTACAGTAACTACTCTGCTACAGTAACTACTACAGTAACTACTCTGCTACAGTAACTGCTACAGTAACTACTCTGCTACAGTAACTACTACAGTAACTACTCTGCTACAGTAACTACTCTGCTACAGTAACTACTACAGTAACTACTCTGGTACAGTAACTACTCTGCTTTAGTAACTACTACAGTAACTACTCTGCTTTAGTAGCCTGTATGAGAGGACGGTTTAAGTCTGAATGATCAGAACAGGCACTGCTGTTGTCTGTTTCTCTGCTGCTTCCCTCTCTCCCTCTCTCCCTCTCTCCCTCCTCTTCTCTCTCTCTGTTTCCTGCCCTCTCTCTCTCTCTCATCCTCAGACTCTACTCAGTACACTATAGAGACTACATAGACTAACTCTTCTTCTCTGATGCCTTGTGTGACTTTTTAAGAATGTACTTAAAAGCAGCCATTTGCTTTTCAGTTAGCTTGTGTTTCTGAGGGAATGGTTAAAAAAAACAGACTTCAGATTGAAATGTAACGACTCCGTTTCTAGCATGGTCCCAATGCGCACAAACACGTTGTTAGATCCGCAGCAGGAATAGAACTTCTTCTCAAAGCTCTTGAAATGACCCTGTATTTGGAGTTGATCCACAGTTTCAAAAATTCGTCTTTATTGAGTGATACAATATTCTTTCATTTTGGAAAAACCTGAAAGAAAACGTGATGGCAGCAGCCGCGCCCATGTTTCCTTATTCCAGAAGTGACCAGTGAAATGGTTCTGTCTTTATCAGGCATTTAGTCTCTTTAAGATGTTTTGTATGTCAGATTGGAATGAAAGTTAAGATATTGGTTGAATCCCAAATGGCACCCTATTCCCTATACAGTGCACTACTATATAGCCCCATAGGGCTCTAGGCAAAAGTAGTGCACTGTATAGAGAATAGGGTTCCGTTTGGGATGCACATTTATTATATATGTCACAGTTGTATCCTCGCAACATTGTAATTAAATACCTGCAGCATCAACCAGCCCGTCTGTTTGTTATTGAAGAGCTGTAGCTAGCTATACTCAGCCAACTACCCGTCTGTTTGTTATTGAAGAGCTGTAGCTAGCTATACTCAGCCAACTACCCATCTGTTTGTTATTGAAGAGCTGTAGCTAGCTATACTCAGCCAACTACCCATCTGTTTGTTATTGAAGAGCTGTAGCTAGCTATACTCAGCCAACTACCCGTCTGTTTGTTATTGAAGAGCTGTAGCTAGCTATACTCAGCCAACTACCCATCTGTTTGTTATTGAAGAGCTGTAGCTAGCTATACTACCATTTATATAAAGAGTGAGAGAGTGTGAACAATTTTATTGTTTAAGCTATAACTTATTTTCTTCTGCGCAAATCAAACCCGGTATGTCTGTATTGCATGAATTGATTAATAAACATGACTTTACACTCCATAGGTATCATTTTGTAGGTGTCATTTTAATGTCTTGGATGCCATTGGTTGGTAATCAAACAATCAAATGTATTTTTTTTTTTTTATAAAGCTTTTTGTTTTAGATCACTAAATGCTTTACGGGACACCCAGCCGGGACCTCCAGAGAACAAGCCATACAAATCAGTTGTATGTACAGGGATACCCGTGGTAAGTACAGGGATACCCGTGGTAAGACATGGTCCAACGGCATGCTGACTGCAGGTTCCTTCTGGCCAATGAAAACAACAAGAACTAAGGAAGAGATGAGAATGCCAAACATAAAGTAAATGTCTCGGTAGAATCTTGTAAACGTTGTAGCATAAGAATAATACGGGAAGGCGCAATTTACGGTCCCAATATTTATCACAGTGGAAAACCTCCCTAAAATGAAACCTTGAGAAGAATCAGGCTCAGAGACAGATATGTTGTAGAGAGGGGATCTCCCCCCTTGTCCCTCCTACCATGTCTATATTGTAGAGGGGGGATCCCCCTGTCCCTCCTACCATGTCTATGTTGTAGAGGGGATCTCCCTCTTGTCTCTCCTACCATGTCTATGTTGTAGAGGGGATCTCCCCCCTGTCCCTCCTACCATGTCTATGTTGTAGAGAGGGGATCCTCCCCCCTGTCCCTCCTACCATGTCTATGTTGTAGAGGGGATCTCCCTCTTGTCCCTCCTACCATGTCTATGTTGTAGAGGGGATCTCCCCCCTGTCCCTCCTACCATGTCTATGTTGTAGAGGGATCTCCCCTGTCCCTCCTACCATGTCTATGTTGTAGAGGGATCTCCCCTGTCCCTCCTACCATGTCTATGTTGTAGAGGGATCTCCCCTGTCCCTCCTACCATGTCTATGTTGTAGAGGGATCTCCCCCTGTCCCTCCTACCATGTCTATGTTGTAGAGGGATCTCCCCTGTCCCTCCTACCATGTCTATGTTGTAGAGAGGATCCTCCCCCTGTCCCTCCTACCATGTCTATGTTGTAGAGGGGATCTCCCCCCTGTCCCTCCTACCATGTCTATGTTGTAGAGGGGATCTCCCCCCTGTCCCTCCTACCATGTCTATGTTGTAGAGGGATCTCCCCTGTCCCTCCTACCATGTCTATGTTGTAGAGGGATCTCCCCCTGTCTCTCCTACCATGTCTATGTTGTAGAGGGATCTCCCTGTCTCTCCTACCATGTCTATGTTGTAGAGAGGATCCCCCCGTCCCTCCTACCATGTCTATGTTGTAGAGGATCTCCCCCGTCCCTCCTACCATGTCTATGTTGTAGAGGGATCTCCCCCCCCGTCCCTCCTACCATGTCTATGTTGTAGAGGGATCTACCCCCCTGTCCCTCCTACCATGTCTATGTTGTAGAGGGGATCTCCCCCCTGTCTCTCCTACCATGTCTATGTTGTAGAGGGGATCTCCCCCCTGTCTCTCCTACCATGTCTATGTTGTAGAGGGGATCTCCCACCTGTCCCTCCTACCATGTCTATGTTGTAGAGGGGATCTCCCCCCTGTCCCTCCTACCATGTCTATGTTGTAGAGGGGATCTCCCCCCTGTCTCTCCTACCATGTCTATGTTGTAGAGAGGGGATCCTCCCCCCTGTCTCTCCTACCATGTCTATGTTGTAGAGGGTATCCCCACCCCTGTGTCTGTTCTCAGATCTGTTTCACCTCCCCTCAGGGTTCTGGTAACTTTCCTAAAATTCCCTGGTTTTCCACAAGTCGGGTTGGAGGAATTTCCTGATTATTGACCTACAATTGTGTGAATATTCTGGTTTGTTTTTTTGATAATCTGGACATTTTGGGAAAGTTACCGGAACTTTCTGGAACCTTCTGGAAATAATACATAAGTAGAAACATAGCTATTTGAGCTAACTGTTAAAGGAACAATCTTCAGTTTAATTAATAACGTTTCTCCCTGCCACTGTTTTTTGGAAAAATCGCTGAGGGATGGCACTGAATAAATGTAACCACTCTCAAATTCATAGACAGAGCTATGGATGGAACGACTGACCGTCCATAAAATGTCTCATGTATAGTTGTGACCATGTTTTGAGGCTATACAGTCTTTGATTACAATGACATTGTTTACAAACAATGGAGTAATACAAGCTTCTATTTTGGTTTCACAGTCCTATACTACCAGTCAGGTTGGAGGAGATAGCCAGGTACGTTTCTATGGCAACGAATCGTTCAGAACTAACCTGCTCCGGGGCAGGCTAACTCGGGAGGGGGCGCGCGCTAACTCCATTTATCCTGAATTAAGTGTCTGAGCTGCAAGTTGAGGACCAATGAAAGTGTGTGTAATTACACAATCAATCAAATGTATTTTATAAAGCCCTTCTTACATCAGTTGATGTCACAGAGTGCTGTACAGAAATCCAGCCTAAAACCCCCAAACAGCAAGCAATGCAGGTGTAGAAGCACGGTGGCTAGGAAAAACTCCCTAGAAAGGACAGAACCTAGAGAGGAACCAGGCTATGAGGGGTGGCCAGTCCTCTTCTGGCTGTGCCGGGTGGAGATTATAACAGAACATGGCCAAGATGTTAAAATGTTCATAGATGACCAGCAGGGTCAGATAATAATAATCACAGTGGTTGTCGAGGGTGCAACAGGTCAGCACCTCAGGAGTAAATGTCAGTTGGCTTTTCATAGCCGATCATTCAGAGTATCTCTACCGCTCCTGCTGTCTCTAGAGAGTTGAAAACAGCAGGTCTGGGACAGGTAGCACGTCCGGTGAACAGGTCAGGGTTCCATAGCCGCAGGCAGAACAGTTGAAACTGGAGCAGCAGCACGGCCAGGTGGACTGGGGACCGCAAGGAGTCATCAGGCCAGGTAGTCCTGAGGCATGGTCCTAGGGCTCAGGTGCTCAGAGAGAGAATTAGAGAGAGCATACTTAAATTCACACAGCACACCGGATAAGACAGGAGAAATACTCCAGATATAACAGACTGACTCTAGAGGTCGGGAGACACTGTGGCCCAGTCCGACGATACCCCCGGACAGGGTCAAACAGGCAGGATATAACCCCACCCACTCTGCCGAAGCACAGCCCCCACACCACTAGAGGGATATCTCCAACCACCAACTACCATCCTGAGACAAGGCCGAGTATAGCCCACAAAGATCTCCGCCACGGCACAACCCAAGAGGGGGCGCCAAGCCGGACAGGAAGATGACGTCAGTGACTCAGGTGACGCACCCCTCCTTGGGACGGCATGGAAGAGCACCAGTAAGCCAGTGACTCAGCCCCTGTAATAGGGTTAGAGGCAGAGAATCCCAGTGGAGGGGAACCGGCCAGGCAGAGACAGCAAGGGTGGTTCGTTGCTCCAGTGCCTTTCCGTTCACCTTCACACTCCTGGGGCAGACTACACTCAATCATAGGACCTACTGAAGAGATGAGTCTTCAATAAAGACTTAAAGGTTGAGACCGAGTCTGCGTCTCTCACATGGATAGGCAGACTATTCCATAAAAATTGAGCTCTATAGGAGAAAGCCCTGCCTCCAGTTTGCTTAGAAATTCTAGGGACAGTAAGGAGGCCTGCGTCTTGTGACCGTAGCGTACGTGTAGGTATGTACGGCAAGACCAAATCGGAAAGATAGGTAGGAGCAATCCCATGTAATGCTTTGTAGGTTAGCAGTAAAACCTTGAAATCAGCCCTTGCCTTAACAGGAAGCCAGTGTAGAGAGGCTAGCACTGGAGTAATATGATCACATTTTTTGGTTCTAGTCAAGATTCTAGCAGCTGTGTTTAGCACTAACTGAAGTGTATTTAGTGCTTTATCCGGATAGCCGGAAAGTAAAGCATTGCAGTAGTCTAACCTAGAAGTGACAAAAGCATGGATTAACTTTTCTGCATCATTTTTGGACAGAAAGTTTCTGATTTTTACAATGTTACGTAGATGGAAAAAAGCTGTCCTTGAAACAGTCTTGATATGTTCGTCAAAAGAGAGATCAGGGTCCAGAGTAACGCCGAGGTCCTTCAGTTTTATTTGAGACGACTGTACAACCATCAAGATGAATTGTCAGGTCCAACAGAAGATCTCTTTGTTTCTTGGGACCTAGAACAAGCATCACTGTTTAGTCAGAGATTAAAAGTAGAACATTTGGCGCCATCCACTTCCTTATGTCTGAAACACAGGCTTCCAGGGAGGGCAATTTTGGGGCCTCACCATGTTTCATCGAAATGTACAGCTGTGTGTCATCCGCATAGCAGTGAAAGTTAACATTATGTTTCCGAATGACATCACCAAGTGGTAAAATATATAGTGAAAACACACCCACACACACACTGACTCACACACACACACAGGCTCACAAACACACAGACACACACACGCACAGGCTCACACACACACAGGCTCACACACACACACACACACACACACACAGGCTCACACACACACAGGCTCACACACACACACTGACTCACACACACATACAGACCAGTGCATACACACACACACACACTGCCTCGCACATAAACACTGACACACACACACAAAAGCTCAGCGTAACCATAGCGAAGGCACCGTCAGAGAGAGTGGTAAATAATACAACACATTTCTTCAACTGATGAGAAACTGCATCCCTGGATTCCATCATTCATTCTCTCTGACTGCATCCCAAATAACACCCTATTCCCTACTTAGTGCACTACTTTTGACCAGGGCCCACAGGGGCACTATATAAGGAATAGGCTACCATTTGGAATACAACATATATGATTGCATGAGTCATTTCTGTGGTTCATGTGGAAGTCAACTAGCTCCGAAAGAAGAGGGTCTAGCCGAGCAGCAGTGCAGGTACACCACTATGAGAGGACTGTTGGTTCAACACTATGAGAGGACTCTTGGTCCAAAACTATGAGCTGAGAGTACTGTTGGTCCAAAACAATGAGCTGAGAGGACTGTTGGTCCAAAACTATAAGCTGAGAGGACTGTTGGTCCAAAACAATGAGCTGAGAGGCCTGTTGGTCCAAAACTATAAGCTGAGAGGACTGTTGATCCAAAACAATGTGCTGAGAGGACTGTTGGTCCAACACTATGAGCTGAGAGGACTGTTGGTTCAAAACTATAAGCTGAGAGGACTGTTGGTCCAAAACTACAAGCTGGGAGGACTGTTGGTCCAAAACTATAAGCTGAGAGGACTGTTGGTCCAAAACAATGAGCTGAGAGGACTGTTGGTCCAAAACTATGAGCTGAGAGGACTGTTGGTCCAAAACTATAAGCTGAGAGGACTGTTGGTCCAAAACAATGAGCTGAGAGGACTGTTGGTCCAAAACTATGAGCTGAGAGGACTGTTGGTCCAAAACTATAAACTGAGAGGACTGTTGATCCAAAACAATGAGCTGAGAGGACTGTTGGTCCAAAACTATGAGCTGAGAGGACTGTTGGTCCAAAACTATAAACTGAGAGGACTGTTGGTCCAAAACAATGATCTGAGAGGACTGTTGGTCCAAAACAATAATCTGAGAGGACTGATGGTTCAACACTATTAGTTTAGAGGACTGTTGGTCCAAAACAATTAGCTGAGAGGACTGTTGGTTCAAAACTATGAGCTGAGAGGACTGTTGGTCCAAAACAATGAGCAGAGGGGACTGTTGGTTCAACACTATTAGCTGAGAGGACTGTTGGTACAAAACTATAAGCCAAGAGGACTGTTGGTCCAAAACAATGAGCAGAGGGGACTGTTGGTTCAACACTATTAGCTGAGAGGACTGTTGGTACAAAACTATAAGCCAAGAGGACTGTTGGTCCAAAACAATGAGCAGAGAGGATTGTTGATCAAAAACTATAAACTGAGAGGACTGTTGATCCAAAACAGTGAGCTGAGAGTACTGTTGGTCCAAAAAATAAGCTGAGAGGACTGTTGGTCCAAAAAATAAGCTGAGAGGACTGTTGGTCCAAAACAATAAGCTGAGAGGACTGTTGGTTCAACACTATGAGCTGAGAGGACTGTTGGTCCAAAACTATAAGCTGAGAGGACTGTTGGTCCAAAACAATAAGCTGAGAGGACTGTTGGTTCAACACTATAAGCTGAGAGGACTGTTGGTCCAAAACTATAAGGTGAGAGGACTGTTGGTACAAAAATATAAGCTGAGAGGACTGTTGGACCAAAACAATGAGCTGAGAGAACTGTTGGTTCAACACTATGAGCTGAGAGGACTGTTGGTCCAAAACAATGAGCTTAGAGGACTGTTGGTCCAATACTAAGAGATGAGAGGACTCTTGGTTTAACACAAGAAGCTGAGAGGACTGTTGATCCAAAACAATGATCTGAGAGGACTGTTGGTCCAAAACTACAAGCTGAGAGGACTGTTGGTCCAAAACAATGAGCTGAGAGGACTGTTGGTTCAACACTACAAGCTGGGAGGACTGTTGGTCCAAAACTATAAGCTGAGAGGACTGTTGGTTCAACACTACAAGCTGGGAGGACTGTTGGTCCAAAACTATAAACTGAGAGGACTGTTGGTTCAACACTATTAGTTTAGAGGACTGTTGGTCCAAAACAATGAGCCGAGGGGACTGTTGGTCCAAAACAATGAGCTGAGTGGACTGTTGGTCCAAAACAATAAGCTGAGAGGACTGTTGGTTCAACACTATAAGCTGAGAGGACTGTTAGTCCAAAACAATGAGCTGAGAGGACTGTTGGTCCAAAACAATGAGCAGAGGGGACTGTTGGTTCAACACTATTAGCTGAGAGGACTGTTGGTACAAAACTATAAGCCAAGAGGACTGTTGGTCCAAAACAATGAGCAGAGAGGATTGTTGATCAAAAACTATAAACTGAGAGGACTGTTGATCCAAAACAGTGAGCTGAGAGTACTGTTGGTCCAAAAAATAAGCTGAGAGGACTGTTGGTCCAAAAAATAAGCTGAGAGGACTGTTGGTCCAAAACAATAAGCTGAGAGGACTGTTGGTTCAACACTATGAGCTGAGAGGACTGTTGGTCCAAAACTATAAGCTGAGAGGACTGTTGGTCCAAAACAATAAGCTGAGAGGACTGTTGGTTCAACACTATAAGCTGAGAGGACTGTTGGTCCAAAACTATAAGCTGAGAGGACTGTTGGTACAAAAATATAAGCTGAGAGGACTGTTGGACCAAAACAATGAGCTGAGAGAACTGTTGGTTCAACACTATGAGCTGAGAGGACTGTTGGTCCAAAACAATGAGCTTAGAGGACTGTTGGTCCAATACTAAGAGATGAGAGGACTGTTGGTTTAACACTAGAAGCTGAGAGGACTGTTGATCCAAAACAATGATCTGAGAGGACTGTTGGTCCAAAACTACAAGCTGAGAGGACTGTTGGTCCAAAACAATGAGCTGAGAGGACTGTTGGTTCAACACTACAAGCTGGGAGGACTGTTGGTCCAAAACTATAAGCTGAGAGGACTGTTGGTTCAACACTACAAGCTGGGAGGACTGTTGGTCCAAAACTATAAACTGAGAGGACTGTTGGTTCAACACTATTAGTTTAGAGGACTGTTGGTCCAAAACAATGAGCCGAGGGGACTGTTGGTCCAAAACAATAAGCTGAGAGGACTGTTGGTTCAACACTATAAGCTGAGAGGACTGTTAGTCCAAAACAATGAGCTGAGAGGACTGTTGGTCCAAAACTATGAGCTGAGAGGACTGTTGGTCCAAAACTATAAGCTGAGAGGACTGTTGGTCCAAAACAATGAGCTGAGAGGCCTGTTGGTCCAAAACTATAAGCTGAGAGGACTGTTGATCCAAAACAATGTGCTGAGAGGACTGTTGGTCCAACACTATGAGCTGAGAGGACTGTTGGTTCAAAACTATAAGCTGAGAGGACTGTTGGTCCAAAACTACAAGCTGGGAGGACTGTTGGTCCAAAACTACAAGCTGGGAGGGCTGTTGGTCCAAAACTACAAACTGAGAGGACTGTTGGTTCAACACAGAAGTTGGTTCAACACTATGAGCTGAGAGGACTGTTGGTCCAAAACAATGAGCTGAGAGGACTGTTGGTTCAACACTATAAGCTGAGAGGACTGTTTGGACAGCACTAAAAGCTGAGAGGACTGTTGGTTCAACACTATAAGCTGGGAGGACTGTTGGTTCAACACTATGAGCTGAGAGGACTGTTGGTACAAAACTATGAGCTGAGAGGACTGTTGGTTCAAAACTATAAGCTGAGAGGACTGTTGGTCCAAAACTACAAGCTGGGAGGACTGTTGGTCCAAAACTATAAGCTGAGAGGACTGTTGGTCCAAAACAATGAGTTGAGAGGACTGTTGGTCCAAAACTATGAGCTGAGAGGACTGTTGGTCCAAAACTATAAACTGAGAGGACTGTTGATCCAAAACAATGAGCTGAGAGGACTGTTGGTCCAAAACTATGAGCTGAGAGGACTGTTGGTCCAAAACTATAAACTGAGAGGACTGTTGGTCCAAAACAATGATCTGAGAGGACTGTTGGTCCAAAACAATAATCTGAGAGGACTGATGGTTCAACACTATTAGTTTAGAGGACTGTTGGTCCAAAACAATTAGCTGAGAGGACTGTTGGTTCAACACTATAAGCTGGGAGGACTGTTGGTTCAAAACTATGAGCTGAGAGGACTGTTGGTCCAAAACAATGAGCAGAGGGGACTGTTGGTTCAACACTATTAGCTGAGAGGACTGTTGGTACAAAACTATAAGCCAAGAGGACTGTTGGTCCAAAACAATGAGCAGAGGGGACTGTTGGTTCAACACTATTAGCTGAGAGGACTGTTGGTACAAAACTATAAGCCAAGAGGACTGTTGGTCCAAAACAATGAGCAGAGAGGATTGTTCATCAAAAACTATAAACTGAGAGGACTGTTGATCCAAAACAGTGAGCTGAGAGTACTGTTGGTCCAAAAAATAAGCTGAGAGGACTGTTGGTCCAAAAAATAAGCTGAGAGGACTGTTGGTCCAAAACAATAAGCTGAGAGGACTGTTGGTTCAACACTATGAGCTGAGAGGACTGTTGGTCCAAAACTATAAGCTGAGAGGACTGTTGGTCCAAAACAATAAGCTGAGAGGACTGTTGGTTCAACACTATAAGCTGAGAGGACTGTTGGTCCAAAACTATAAGCTGAGAGGACTGTTGGTACAAAAATATAAGCTGAGAGGACTGTTGGACCAAAACAATGAGCTGAGAGAACTGTTGGTTCAAAACTATGAGCTGAGAGGACTGTTGGTCCAAAACAATGAGCTTAGAGGACTGTTGGTCCAATACTAAGAGATGAGAGGACTGTTGGTTTAACACTAGAAGCTGAGAGGACTGTTGATCCAAAACAATGATCTGAGAGGACTGTTGGTCCAAAACTACAAGCTGAGAGGACTGTTGGTCCAAAACAATGAGCTGAGAGGACTGTTGGTTCAACACTACAAGCTGGGAGGACTGTTGGTCCAAAACTATGAGCTGAAAGGACTGTTGGTTCAACACTACAAGCTGGGAGGACTGTTGGTCCAAAACTATAAACTGAGAGGACTGTTGGTTCAACACTATTAGTTTAGAGGACTGTTGGTCCAAAACAATGAGCCGAGGGGACTGTTGGTCCAAAACAATGAGCTGAGTGGACTGTTGGTCCAAAACAATAAGCTGAGAGGACTGTTGGTTCAACACTATAAGCTGAGAGGACTGTTAGTCCAAAACAATGAGCTGAGAGGACTGTTGGTCCAAAACTATGAGCTGAGAGGACTGTTGGTCCAAAACTATAAGCTGAGAGGACTGTTGGTCCAAAACAATGAGCTGAGAGGCCTGTTGGTCCAAAACTATAAGCTGAGAGGACTGTTGATCCAAAACAATGTGCTGAGAGGACTGTTGGTCCAACACTATGAGCTGAGAGGACTGTTGGTTCAAAACTATAAGCTGAGAGGACTGTTGGTCCAAAACTACAAGCTGGGAGGACTGTTGGTCCAAAACTACAAGCTGGGAGGGCTGTTGGTCCAAAACTACAAACTGAGAGGACTGTTGGTTCAACACAGAAGTTGGTTCAACACTATGAGCTGAGAGGACTGTTGGTCCAAAACAATGAGCTGAGAGGACTGTTGGTTCAACACTATAAGCTGAGAGGACTGTTTGGACAGCACTAAAAGCTGAGAGGACTGTTGGTTCAACACTATAAGCTGAGAGGATTGTTGGTTCAACACTATAAGCTGGGAGGACTGTTGGTTCAACACTATGAGCTGAGAGGACTGTTGGTACAAAACTATGAGCTGAGAGGACTGTTGGTTCAACACTATATGCTGAGAGGACTGTTGGTCCAACACTATGATCTGAGAGGACTCTTGGTCCAAAACTATAAGCTGAGAGGAATGTTGGTCCAAAACTATGAGCTGAGAGGACTGTTGGTCCAAAACAATAAGCTGAGAGGACTGTTGGTTCAACATTATTAGTTTAGAGGCCTGTTGGTCCAAAACTATAAGCTGAGAGGACTGTTGGTCCAACACTATAAGCTGAGAGGACTGTTGGTCCAACACTATAAGCTGAGAGGACTGTTGGTTCAACACTATATGCTGAGAGGACTGTTGGTCCAAAACAATAAGCTGAGAGGACTGTTGGTTCAACACTATAAGCTGAGAGGACTGTTGGTCCAAAACTATGAGCTGAGAGGACTGTTGGTCCAACACTATAAGCTGAGAGGACTGTTGGTTCAACACTATATGCTGAGAGGACTGTTGGTCCAAAACTATAAGCTGAGAGGACTGTTGGTCCAAAACAATGAGCTGAGAGGACTGTTGGTCCAACACTATATGCTGAGAGGACTGTTGGTCCAAAACTATAAGCTGAGAGGACTGTTGGTCCAAAACTATGAGCTGAGAGGACTGTTGGTCCAACACTATGAGCTGAGAGGACTGTTGGTACAAAACTATGAGCTGAGAGGACTGTTGGTTCAACACTATATGCTGAGAGGACTGTTGGTCCAACACTATGATCTGAGAGGACTCTTGGTCCAAAACTATAAGCTGAGAGGAATGTTGGTCCAAAACTATGAGCTGAGAGGACTGTTGGTCCAAAACAATAAGCTGAGAGGACTGTTGGTTCAACATTATTAGTTTAGAGGCCTGTTGGTCCAAAACTATAAGCTGAGAGGACTGTTGGTCCAACACTATAAGCTGAGAGGACTGTTGGTCCAACACTATAAGCTGAGAGGACTGTTGGTTCAACACTATATGCTGAGAGGACTGTTGGTCCAAAACAATAAGCTGAGAGGACTGTTGGTTCAACACTATAAGCTGAGAGGACTGTTGGTCCAAAACTATGAGCTGAGAGGACTGTTGGTCCAACACTATAAGCTGAGAGGACTGTTGGTTCAACACTATATGCTGAGAGGACTGTTGGTCCAAAACTATAAGCTGAGAGGACTGTTGGTCCAAAACAATGAGCTGAGAGGACTGTTGGTCCAACACTATATGCTGAGAGGACTGTTGGTCCAAAACTATAAGCTGAGAGGACTGTTGGTCCAAAACTATAAGCTGAGAGGACTGTTGGTCCAAAACTATGAGCTGAGAGGACTGTTGGTCCAACACTATATGCTGAGAGGACTGTTGGTCCAAAACTATAAGCTGAGAGGACTGTTGGTCCAACACTATAAGCTGAGAGGACTGTTGGTTCCACACTATAAGCTGAGAGGACTGTTGGTCCAACACTATAAGCTGAGAGGACTGTTGGTTCAACACTATATGCTGAGAGGACTGTTGGTCCAAAACAATAAGCTGAGAGGACTGTTGGTTCAACACTATAAGCTGAGAGGACTGTTCGTCCAAAACTATGAGCTGAGAGGACTGTTGGTCCAACACTATAAGCTGAGAGGACTGTTGGTCCAACACTATAAGCTGAGAGGACTGTTGGTCCAACACTATAAGCTGAGAGGACTGTTGGTTCAACACTATATGCTGAGAGGACTGTTGGTCCAAAACTATAAGCTGAGAGGACTGTTGGTCCAAAACAATGAGCTGAGAGGACTGTTGGTCCAACACTATATGCTGAGAGGACTGTTGGTCCAAAACTATAAGCTGAGAGGACTGTTGGTCCAAAACTATAAGCTGAGAGGACTGTTGGTCCAAAACTATGAGCTGAGAGGACTGTTGGACAAACACTATATACTGAGAGGACTGTTGGTCCAAAACTATAAGCTGAGAGGACTGTTGGTCCAACACTATAAGCTGAGAGGACTGTTGGTTCCACACTATAAGCTGAGAGGACTGTTGGTCCAACACTATAAGCTGAGAGGACTGTTGGTTCAACACTATATGCTGAGAGGACTGTTGGTCCAAAACAATAAGCTGAGAGGACTGTTGGTTCAACACTATAAGCTGAGAGGACTGTTGGTTCCAAAACTATGAGCTGAGAGGACTGTTGGTCCAACACTATAAGCTGAGAGGACTGTTGGTCCAACACTATAAGCTGAGAGGACTGTTGGTCCAACACTATAAGCTGAGAGGACTGTTGGTCCAACACTATATGCTGAGAGGACTGTTGGTCCAAAACTATAAGCTGAGAGGACTGTTGGTCCAAAACAATGAGCTGAGAGGACTGTTGGTCCAACACTATGAGCTGAGAGGACTGTTGGTCCAAAACAATGAGCTGAGAGGACTGTTGGTCCAACATTATATGCTGAGAGGACTGTTGGTCCAAAACTATAAGCTGAGAGGACTGTTGGTCCAAAACTATAAGCTGAGAGGACTTGTGGGGATGGGTAGTTCTTGGCTCTGTTTCAGAGTCTGGTGTCTGTTTATGTCGGGTCAGACAGTGTGCTTCAGGGCTTACATGTATAATAAGATTAACTAATTAACTAGACACAAACTAGACAGACAAGTAGACAAACACATGGCTTCACAGTCACTCAAATCAAATAAATTATCTATTATTGGTCACATACACATGGTCAGCAGATGTTAATGCGAGTGTAGTGAAATGCTTGTGCTTCTAGTTTCGACAGTGCAGTAATATCTAACAAGTAATCTAACAATTCCCCAACAACTACCTAATACACACAAATCTAAAGGGTGAATGAGAATATGTACATATAAGTATATGGATGAGCGATGGCTGAGCGGCATAGGCAAGATGCAATAGATGGTATAAAATACAATATATACATATTATGAGTAATGTAAGATATGAAAACATTTTCAAAGTTGCATTGTTTAAAGTAACTAGTGATTGTAGGCATCAGCCTCTCTGAGTTAGTGATTGCTATTTAGTAATCCGATGGCCTTGAGATAGAAGCTGTTCTTCAGTCTCTTGGTCCCAGCTTTGATGCACCTGTACTGACCTCGCCTTCTGGATGGTAGCGGGGTGAACAGGCATTGGCTCGGGTGGTTGTTGTCCTTGATTATAATTTTGGCCTGTGACATCGGGTGCTGTAGGTGTCCTGGAGGGCAGGTAGTTTGCCCCCGGTGATGCGTTGTGCAGACCGCACCACCCTCTGGAGAGCCTTGCAATTGTGAGCGGTGCAGTTGCCGTATCAGGCGGTGATACAGCCGACAGGATACTCTCAATTGTGCATCTGTAAAAGTTTGTGAGGGTTTTAGGTGATAAGCTAAATATCTTCAGTCTCCTGAGGTTGAAGAGGCGCTGTTGCGCCTTCTTCACCACACTGTCTGTGTGGGTAGGCCATTTCAGTTAGTCCGTGATGTGTATGCCGAGGAACTTAAAACTTTCCACCTTCTCCACTGCTGTCCCGTCGATATGGATATCGGGGTGCTCCCTCTGCTGTTTCCTGAAGTCCACAATCATCTCCTTTGTTTTGTTGACGTTGAGTGAGAGGTTATTTTCCTGACACCACACTCCGAGGGCCCTCACCTCCTCCCTGTAGGCTGTCTCGACGTTGTTGGTAATCAAGCCCACTACTGTTGTGTCATCTGCAAACTTGATGATTGAGTTGGAGGCGTGCATGGCCACGCAGTCGTGGGTGAACAGGGAGTACAGGAGGGGGCTGAGCACGCACCCTTGTGGGGCCCCTGTGTTGAGGATCAGCGAAGTGGAGATGTTGTTTCCTACCTTCACCACCTGGGGGCAGCCTGTCAGAAAGTCCAGGACCCAATTGCACAGGGCGGGGTTGAGACCCAGGGCCTCAAGCTTAGTGATATGCTTGGAGGGTACTATGGTGTTGAATTCTGAGCTGGAGTCAATGAACAGCATTCTTACATAGGTATTCTTCTTGTCCAGATGGGTTAGGGCAGTGTGCAGTATGATTTGCGATTGCATCGTCTGTGGACCTGTTGGGGCGGTAAGCAAACTGAAGTGGGTCTAGGGTGGCAGGTAAGGTGGAGGTGATAAGATCCTTGACTAGTTTCTCTAAGCACTTTATGATGACAGAAGTAAGTGCTATGGGGTGGTAGTCATTTAGTTCAGTTATCTTTGCCTTCTTGGGAACAGGAACAATGGTGGCCATCTTGAAGCATGTGGGGACAGCAGACTGGGATAGGGAGCGATTGAATATGTCCGTAAACACTCCAGCCAGCTGGTCTGCGCATACTCTGAGGACGTGGCTAGGGATGCCGTCTGGGCCAGCAGCCTTGAGAGGGTTAACGCGTTTAAATGTCTTACTCACGTCGACCACGGAGAAGGAGAGGGGTGGCCCGCAGTCCTTGGTAAACGGGGCGCGTCGGTGGCACTGTATTATCCTCGAAGCGGGCGAAGGTGTTTAGTTTGTCTGGAAGCGTGGCGCTGGTGTCCATGACGTGGCCGGTTTTTGTAATTTATCAGGTAATCATTAACTCAGTAACCTTTTATTGAGTTTCTGTTTCCCAAATTAACTAGGAGAATATCAGAATATCGATTTTACAGCCGTCGCTAATTAATTAATTTCCTCTACAGTCTCATCCTGAACTTTTCATAATCCGGGAATCTGCACAAACCCGAGTCCCATTAAATGAGTCCGTACCACACCAATTGAGTTGAATATTTATTTACTAACAAGCTAAATGATAATATAAGATACACACACACACACAGTCTAGGCTATTGATTAGAACATAGTACAATGAAACAGGTCCCTAGCGGACCAACACAATATGACACGTGTTACACAAAATGGGGATTTAGAAAGAGAGAAAAGCAACACTTGGATACATTTGTAAACTATGCTTAATTTAGCCCTCACACCTTGCCTCGAACTGCCGCTCTTATGGGTCAGAATATAATGATGTAATTACGTGTCGAAAGTCTCCGATGGGGTATCCCCTCGTGGACCGAGTTCCCCTTCCTCCTCTGACGGCGACACCTCTGTCGTCACCGGTTGTGTAAGTCTCTGATTGTCCACACGATGTCAGTGTCCTTTCTCTTAGTGGTCTGTTTCCTCGCCCTTTTGTTCTGAAAGATGGTCTTCTGAGTACGGTCAGCCGTGTAGATCGGGGCTCCAGCGTGGGAATGAAAGCAGTGTAGACACACAATTCCTTGGAGAGTGGTAACCGGGTGGTCCTGCTTGAATTCCCGCTCTTAAACACAGCTACACATCCGTAGCATAGATGAAGAGTTTCCTTTGTCTTCTTGGGTCTCGTGTTGCGTTTTGGGGTTGAGACTACTCCTCGATCTACGTGTTGCGTTTTGGGGTTGGGACTACTCCTCGATCTACGTGTTGCGTTTTTGGGTTTGAGACTACTCCTCGATCTACGTGTTGCGTTTTGGGGTTGAGACTACTCCTCGATCTCGTGTTGCGTTTTTGGGGTTGGGACTACTCCTCGATCTACGTGTTGCGTATTGGGGTTGAGACTACTCCTCGATCTCGTGTTGCGTTTTGGGGTTGAGACTACTCCTCGATCTCGTGTTGCGTTTTGGGGTTGGGACTACTCCTCGATCTCGTGTTGCGTTTTGGGGTTGGGACTACTCCTCGATCTACGTGTTGCGTTTTGGGGTTGAGACTACTCCTCGAACTACGTGTTGCGTTTTGGGGTTGGGACTACTCCTCGATCTCGTGTTGCGTTTTGGGGTTCAGAGTACTCCTCGATCTACGTGTTGCGTATTGGGGTTGAGACTACTCCTCGATCTCGTGTTGCGTTTTGGGGTTGAGACTACTCCTCGATCTCGTGTTGCGTTTTGGGGTTGGGACTACTCCTCGATCTCGTGTTGCGTTTTGGGGTTGAGACTACTCCTCGATCTCGTGTTGCGTTTTGGGGTTGAGACTACTCCTCGATCTCGTGTTGCGTTTTGGGGTTGGGACTACTCCTCGATCTCGTGTTGCGTTTTGGGGTTGGGACTACTCCTCGATCTACGTGTTGCGTTTTGGGGTTGAGACTACTCCTCGATCTACGTGTTGCGTTTTGGGGTTGAGACTACTCCTCGATCTACGTGTTGCGTTTTGGGGTTGAGACTACTCCTCGATCTACGTGTTGCGTTTTGGGGTTGGGACTACTCCTCGATCTCGTGTTGCGTTTTTGGGGTTGGGACTACTCCTCGATCTCGTGTTGCGTTTTGGGGTTGGGACTACTCCTCGATCTCGTGTTGCGTTTTGGGGTTGAGACTACTCCTCGATCTACGTGTTGCGTTTTGGGGTTGAGACTACTCCTCGATCTCGTGTTGCGTTTTTGGGGTTGAGACTACTCCTCGATCTCGTGTTGCGTTTTGGGGTTGGGACTACTCCTCGATCTCGTGTTGCGTTTTTGGGGTTGGGACTACTCCTCGATCTACGTGTTGCGTTTTGGGGTTGGGACTACTCCTCGATCTCGTGTTGCGTTTTGGGGTTGAGACTACCTCAGCTCTAGGGGAGCTTAATACCAATTACCATCGGAATCAAAATGTTATTCGTTTTAGGGCTCTTGCTCTTTGGGGTCAATGCCTGGTTGCTGTGAAAGGCACTTTATGTGTACTAAAAGGATAGCTATATCAATCTAATTTAAACCAGAATGTAATTTGAGTGACTTGGTTATATTGAGTTGTGTGGAACCAGATGTGCGTTTCAAAATGCTCCATTACGGTATGTCTGTATCCTATATGGCACGCTATTCCCTATATAGTGCACTACTGTTGACCGGGTGCCATTTGGAACGGGGCTTACAGAAACTAGGTTGTACCCCAGCGCCCCTGAAAAAAACCTCCAGATTATGTTGCTGGATGTTTATGTTTCAGCTAGGAATCTTGGCATAGTTTGTAATGGTGTGGTAGTCTAGCCCAGTGGAGCAGCTGTGGAGGATTACACACAGCGCTATACTGGCGTTGTTAGGTGGAGTGCAAAATGACATCATCCGCTTCTATCCTCGATATCCTGCGTCCCAAATGGCACCCTCTTCTCTTTATGGTGTACTACCTTTGACCAGGGCCCCAACAGGGAGTGCACTACTTTAAACCAGGGCTCCAACGGGAGTGCACTACTTTAAACCAGGGCTCCCAACAGGGAGTGCACTACTTTAAACCAGGGCTCCAACGGGGAGTGCACTACCTTAAACCAGGGCCCCAACAGGGAGTGCACTACTTTAAACCAGGGCTCCAACGGGGAGTGCACTACCTTAAACCAGGGCCCCAACAGGGAGTGCACTACTTTAAACCAGGGCTCCAACGGGAGTGCACTACCTTAAACCAGGGCCCCACAGGGAGTGCACTACTTTAGACCAGTCACAGAGTGCACCCAGGGCGCCACAGGGAGTGCACTACTAGACCAGGGCTCACAGGACCCAGACAGAGTGCACTACCTTAAACCAGGGCCACAGGGAGTGCACTACTTTAAACCAGGGCCCCACAGGGAGTGCACTACTTTAGACCAGGGCCCAACAGGGAGTGCACTACTTTAGACCAGGGCCGCACAGGGAGTGCACTAGGCTACCATTTCAGATGCAGGCTTTGTATTTTCTATGGAGGAATACATTGTATATTCCCAGAAGTAAGTTACAGGCTTAGGCTCTGCTCAGCGGCTCCACAGTGCATAAGGAATGTCTGTTCCATGAGGCTCACCCAGTTCAGGGTGGTCAGTGTGACCATCCATAGCCTTCTGTCTGTCTGTCTGTCTGCCTGTGAGTGAGTGACTGAGTCTGTGGGTGAGTAATTCACTGAAGGGCACAGATGACAATAAGATCCATCTGTAGATAATGCTTTATAGATAATGCTTTATAGATAATGCTTTGTATCCATAAGTCAGCCAACCTTGCAAATATACTTTTTTTTCAAAGAAACTGAGTATTTTTCTCTTTAGAAAAATAGAAGGAAGAAAATATCCTAGATAATTCCCCAAAAACATTAATTCAGTTTTGCCTGCCTCCTAATTTTAGTTGGCTTGAGTTGAATCGTGGAGACTCTCAAATAGTCTGTTAAAACTATATTAGACAATGAATCCAGTCATCCTCAATGTTGTCTCTACCAGTGGCGTGTATTCATGGATGCCAAGGAAAGCCAGGCTTCCCCCCAAAAAATGTACCAATGAGAAAACATAAAATAATGTATCTTTCGTCTCTGTGTTTCATAATTTTCCTTAAATTTTGCAAGAGGCTGAATGTATCTTACAGGAGAAACAGCGCCCCTCTGTCTCTCTATGTGTAGCCCATCTATCTGATGCTGTCTGGCCCAAACAAGTATGACATTGTTGCCGCCAGTTGCATTGAATGGAATGCAAGGGAAGCCAGTGAGCATTTGGCCTCCCTTGATAAAACAACAAATTTGCCAATCAGCGTTGAGCTAAACTGAGAGAGCTCAACTGTGAATGGTCCTGGCGCACCCAAAGAAAAAGTGTCAAGGGGAAGCCAGTTTGGACTTGGCGTCACTCCTATCAAATCCCATCGAGAGCATACGTCATTGACAGACTAACTTGTTGCATTGTTGCATCTCGTTGTGGTGTTGTCCTCCGGTGGCTAGCTAGCCAGCTAGCTGAAATTGTTCCTTTCCTAAATTAGCCATGGATGGAGATTAGGATTTGAACTTGTGGTTTTACTTCATTATCAGTACTGGCCAATGAATATAACGCCGATTCTGATGCAACCATTAATTAATACGTTGTGCCCCCTGGCCTGAGCGGACGGAAGTTCAATATGTAGCTAGATATAGAATGCTAGATATCCCACCGTAACGTCTCCGCTATGCAATCTGGTTTCAGAGCTGGTCATGGGTGCACCTCAGCCACGCTCAAGGTCCTAAACGACATCATAACTGCCATCTATAAGAGACATTACTGCGCAGCCGTATTCATTGATCTGGCCAAGGCTTTCGACTCTGTCAATCACCACATCCTTATCGGCAGATTCGACAGCCTTGGTTTCTCAAATGATTGCCTCGCATGGTTCACCAACTACTTCTCCGATAGAGTTCAGTGTGTCAAATCAGAGGGCCTGTTGTCCGGGCCTCTGGCAGTCTCTATGGGGGTGCCACAGGGTTCAATTCTTGGGCCGACTCTCTTCTCTGTATACATCAATGATGTCGCTCTTGCTGCTGGTGAGTCTCTGATCCACCTCTACGCAGACGACACCATTCTGTATACTTCTGGCCCCTCTTTGGACACTGTGTTAACTACCCTCCAGACGAGCTTTAATGCCATACAACTCTCCTTCCGTGGCCTCCAACTGCTCTTAAACGCAAGTAAAACTAAATGCATGCTCTTCAACCGATCGCTGCCCGCACCTGTCCGCCCGTCCAGGATCACTACTCTGGACGGTTCTGTCTTAGATTATGTGGACAACTACAAATACCTAGGTGTCTGGTTAGATTGTAAACTCTCCTTCCAGACTCACATCAAACATCTCCAATCCAAAATTAAATCACTCATGCTGCCAGACATACCCTCGTAAAACTGACCATCCTACCGATCCTCGACTTCGGTGATGTCATTTACAAAATAGTCTCCAATACTCTACTCAACAAATTGGATGCAGTCTATCACAGTGCCATCCATTTTGTTACCAAAGCCCCATATACCACCCACCACTGCGACCTGTACGCTGGCCCTCGCTTTACACTCGTCGCCATACCCACTGGCTCCAGGTCATCTACAAGTCCCTGCTAGGTAAAGCCCTGCCTTATCTCAGCTCGCTGGTCACCATAGCAGCACCAACACGTAGCACGCGCTCCAGCAGGTATATCTCACTGGTCACCCCCAAAGCCAATTCCTCCTTTGGCCGACTTTCCTTCCAGTTCTCTGCTGCCAATGACTGGAACGAACTACAAAAATCTCTGAAATTGGAGACACTTATCTCCCTCACTAGCTTTAAGCACCAGCTGACAGAGCAGCTCACAGATCACTGCACCGGTACATAGCCCATCTGTAAATAGCTCAACCAACTACCTCATCCCCTACCGTATTTATTTATCTTGTTCCTTTGCACCCCAGTTTTTCTACATTGCACATTCATCTACTGCACATCTACCATTCCAGTGTTTAAATGCTATATTGTAATCACTTTGCCACCATGGCCTATTTATTGCCTTACTTTCCTTATCTTACCTCATTTGCACTCTTTGTATATAGATGTGTTTTTTCTACTGTAATATTGACTGTATGTTTGTTTTACTCCATGTGTAACTATGTGTTGTTGTATGTGTCGAACTCCTTTGCTTTATCTTGGCCAGGTCACAGTTGTAAATGAGAACTTGTTCTCAACTGGCCTCCCTGGTTAAATAAAGGTGAAATAAAAATAAATAAATAAAGCTAATGTTAACTAGCCTCTTAAGGATATGACCCTTTTTTCCACTTTTAGCCTAAAATGACAGACCCAAATCTATCTGCCTGTAGCTCAGGACCTGAAGCAAGGATATGCATATTTTTGATAGCATTTGAAATGAAACACTTTGAAGTTTGTGGAAATGTTAAATTAATGTAGGAGAATATAACACATTAGATCTGGTAAAAGATAATACAAAGAAAAACATGCTTTAATTTCTTTTTTTTACCATCTGTGAAATGCAAGAGAAAGGCCATAATGTATTATTCCAGCCCAGGTGCAATTTAGATTTTGTCCCCTAGATGGCAGCAGTGTATGTGCAACGTTTTAGACTGATCCAATGAACCATTGCATATCTGTTCAAAATGTTGTGTCAAGACTAACCAAATGTGCCTAACTGGTTTATTAATAACTTTTCATGTTCATAATTGTGCACTCTCCTCAAACAATAGCATGGTATTATTTCACTGTAATAGCTACTGTAAATTGGACAGTGCAGTTAGATTAACAAGAATTTATGCTTTCTGCCAATATCAGATATGTCTATGTCCTGGGAAATGTTCTTGTTACTTACAACCTAATGCTAATCACATTAGCCTACATTAGCTCAACCGTCCCGCTGGGGGACACCGATCCCGTAGAGGCTAGCTAGATAGGCTAAAAATTAGCCAGGTAGCCTAGGACAACAAAAAATAAACGGGTACTGTATGACAGAGTTTCATCAACATGAAAGACCGGAAGATGGCATTGGCATTTCTCTACAAGTAGGGTGAGTCAACATGTTTTTCTACTTACACACACACCCACACACGCACACAGAAATCAGAACCATGGACAGCCATGTCATATTTGGCTTACGTTGATTGGACTAAATTGTTTATTGGTATCTTTTAGTAGTCACTGTATTAGACTAAGCAGAGGTGATTTGTTGAAGTTGAAATGGTGCGGGAAGTAGTGGAGGCAGCTCCTGTTCTCTTTGCGACTTGCAGTATCTCTCCGTGGTTCTAAATCCATAGTTGCTTAGCGGTTCATGCCGTAGATCATGTAACTGTCTGTTTCCTGTACATGCAATATGCTTTGTGGACTTCTCTGGACAGAGGTTGCTCTCCGGTTTTGTGATAAAACACAAGGTGTGGTTGAATTTATTCTGCCACCGTGTCTTCTTATTGTCTCTGGCCTTTAGGCCCTATATATCAAGGCATATAAACGAACAGGTTATTGAGCGAACAACACAATTATCACAACACCTAGGTTGTAATATGGCTTGTGGGGCTTGGCTTCCCAAGGGATCTTACCCCACGCACCACTTTTGGTCTCTCCATTTCATTTACATAATCAGTAGAGTGTTCTATTCTAACAGAAACCAAACTGAGAACGCATGTGCGTAATCCAGCTAAAGACGGCGAGAAGAGCTGCTGAGTGCACCAGCCAGTACTGACACCTCGGAAGGAATTTCAGGGCGCTAGGACCGCGCACGGCTCTGTGAGTGCGCAAATCCCAGTCAAGCAGAGAGACTGCTCGCTCTCTCGATCGGAATAGCTCCGTTAACAGTGAGGCTGGTTTGCTGCGGCGCGAGTCATAACCGGAGAAGCACCTTTTGCGCACCTCTCCTCCCGCTCTGTCTCCGGTTCCAAAAGAACCACCTAGCGAACCTGAACCGGAGATTAACCATCTGGGTGTTCAGGACGGAGCTCTCCTTATGGGATCACAATGCGCAGGATACGGGCCAACGCCATCGCTATCTTGACCGTAGCGTGGATCCTGGGAACATTCTATTACCTGTGGCAGGACAATAAACCGCACTCCTCAGCCTCACAGCCCCGCGTCGCGGACATCAGGAGACATGCCACCGGCGGGAGGCTGGAGATCCACGGAGACGACAGGACCATTCCGTTGATTGTAAGTGACAGATTGAGAGGAGAGCAGAGAAGCCTGATGGTAGATACGGAGAACAGAGAGAGAGAGAGAGAGAGAGAGAGATAGGGAAGCGGCTAGCTGTGGCTGTGCTGCTGCAGGGGAGTATGTGTTTCATGTTGATGCACAGTGGGTTATCTCTGTTGCTGCTCACCCACCACCTCACTGAGTCTAATATGCCTGTTTGTGTTGGGCGCAGAGAACCTGTGCGTCGACGCTGTGGTCCGTTTCTTATAATGAATCTGAGCTCTAAATAGGATATTTCTGCTACCGCGTTGTTATTGCATTATTTTCAGTGGTGGAAAAAGTACCCTGTCATCATACTTGAGTAAAAGTCAAGATACCTTAATAGAAGAAGTACCCTATCATCATACTTGAGTAAAAGTCAGGATACCTTAACAGAAGAAGTACCCTATCATCATACTTGAGTAAAAGTCAAGATACCTTAACAGAAAAAGTACCCTATCATCATACTTGAGTAAAAGTCAGGATACCTTAATAGAAGAAGTACCCTATCATCATACTTGAGTAAAAGTCAAGATACCTTAATAGAAGAAGTACCCTATCATCATACTTGAGTAAAAGTCAAGATACCTTAACAGAAGAAGTACCCTATCATCATACTTGAGTAAAAGTCAAGATACCTTAACAGAAGAAGTACCCTATCATCATACTTGAGTAAAAGTCAAGATACCTTAATAGAAAAAGTACCCTATCATCATACTTGAGTAAAAGTCAAGATACCTTAATAGAAAAAGTACCCTATCATCATACTTGAGTAAAAGTCAAGATACCTTAACAGAAGAAGTACCCTATCATCATACTTGAGTAAAAGTCAAGATACCTTAATAGAAAAAGTACCCTATCATCATACTTGAGTAAAAGTCAGGATACCTTAATAGAAGAAGTACCCTATCATCATACTTGAGTAAAAGTCAGGATACCTTAACAGAAAAAGTACCCTATCATCATACTTGAGTAAAAGTCAGGATACCTTAATAGAAGAAGTACCCTATCATCATACTTGAGTAAAAGTCAGGATACCTTAACAGAAGAAGTACCCTATCATCATACTTGAGTAAAAGTCAAGATACCTTAACAGAAAAAGTACCCTATCATCATACTTGAGTAAAAGTCAGGATACCTTAATAGAAGAAGTACCCTATCATCATACTTGAGTAAAAGTCAAGATACCTTAATAGAAGAAGTACCCTATCATCATACTTGAGTAAAAGTCAAGATACCTTAACAGAAGAAGTACCCTATCATCATACTTGAGTAAAAGTCAAGATACCTTAACAGAAGAAGTACCCTATCATCATACTTGAGTAAAAGTCAAGATACCTTAATAGAAAAAGTACCCTATCATCATACTTGAGTAAAAGTCAAGATACCTTAATAGAAAAAGTACCCTATCATCATACTTGAGTAAAAGTCAAGATACCTTAACAGAAGAAGTACCCTATCATCATACTTGAGTAAAAGTCAAGATACCTTAATAGAAAAAGTACCCTATCATCATACTTGAGTAAAAGTCAAGATACCTTAACAGAAGAAGTACCCTATCATCATACTTGAGTAAAAGTCAAGATACCTTAACAGAAAAAGTACCCTATCATCATACTTGAGTAAAAGTCAAGATACCTTAACAGAAAAAGTACCCTATCATCATACTTGAGTAAAAGTCAGGATACCTTAATAGAAAATGACTCAAGTGAAAGTTGAATGTCCCCACAGTAAAATTCTACTTGAGTAAAAGTCAAAGTATTTGATTTAAATATACTTATTATCAAATGTAAATGTATTTATAAAAATATACTTAAGTATCAAAAGTAAAAGTATAAATAATTAAAAAATTCCTTATATTAAGAGAACGGGACAACACCCTTTTCTTGTTTGTTTACATTTTTGTACAGGTAGCCAGGGTCCCACTCCAACACTCAGACATCATTTACAAATGAAGAATGTGTGTTTAGTGAGTCCCCCAGATCAGAGGCAGTAGGGATGACCAGGGATGTTCTCTGTTTAGTGAGTCCTCCAGATCAGAGGCAGTAGGGATGACCAGGGATGTTCTCTGTTTAGTGAGTCCTCCAGATCAGAGGCAGTAGGGATGACCAGGGATGTTCTCTGTTTAGTGAGTCTTCCAGATCAGAGGCAGTAGGGATGACCAGGGATGTTCTCTGTTTAGTGAGTCCTCCAGATCAGAGGCAGTAGGGATGACCAGGGATGTTCTCTGTTTAGTGAGTCCTCCAGATCAGAGGCAGTAGGGATGACCAGGGATGTTCTCTGTTTAGTGGGTCCTCCAGATCAGAGGCAGTAGGGATGACCAGGGATGTTCTCTGTTTAGTGAGTCCAAAATCGTAAAGTACAGATACCCCAAAAAACTACATAAGTAGTATTTTAAAGTTTGTTTAGTACTTTACACCACTGATTATTTTCATCCGTTACGTTGCATCCGGATGTCATGCATTTCAATGGGGGGACATCCACAATGCAATGCCCCCTTGCGGTTGAAGGCTCGGTTGCGAGACTGACACCAGATACTTAAAAACAAATCTAACTTTACGTCGTCCAGCCAGTGCATTGAAAAACAGGAAGTTACCAAACCACAAGAAGATGAAAATATGTGGAGAGTTTTTCAGCTGAAACAATATATTTATCCTGTCTTGAATGAAAAGGTCATATTTTGCAATCTTCCAAAATAAATGTGATTTCTGATGAGAGGCACTCTCCTCCATCCTGTGTTACAAACACTCCTGGAGTCGCTTCTTCACTGTTGACGTTGAGACTGGTGTTTTGCGGGTACTATTTAATGAAGCTGCCAGTTGAGGACTTGTGAGGCGTCTGTTTCTCAAACTAAACACTAATGTACTTGTCCTCTTGCTCAGTTGTGCACCGGGGCCTCACACTCCTCTTTCTAGTCTGGTTAGAGCCAGTTTGCGTTGTTCTGTGAAGGGAGTAGTACACAGCGTTGTACGAGATCTTCAGTTTCTTGGCAATTTCTCGCATGGAATAGCCTTCATTTCTCAGAACAAGAATAGACTGACGAGTTTCAGAAGAAAGGTCTTTGTTTCTGGCCATTTTGAGCCTGTAATTGAACCCACAAATGCTGATGCTCCAGATACTCAACTAGTCTAAAGAAGGCCAGTTTTATTGCTTCTTTAATCAGAACAACAGTTTTCAGCTGTGCTAACATAATTGCAAAAGGGTTTTCTAATGATCAATTAGCCTTTTAAAATGATAAACTTGGATTAGTTAACACAACGTACCATTAGAACACAGGAGTGATGATTGCTGATAATCGGCCTCTGTTCGTCTATGTAAATATTCCATAAGAAAATCAGCCGTTTCCAGCTACAATAGTCATTTACAACATTAACAATGTCTACACTGTATTTCTGATCAATTTGATGTTATTTTGTTGGACAAAAAACAAGGACATCTTTAAAAAACAAGGACATTTCTAAGTGACCCCAAACTTTTGAACGTTAGTGTAACTGATCTGACTGTGTTAGATATCTCTTAATTTCTTTTGTCTACATGTCATAGATAGAGCTCTTCCCTTTACATTTTTGTGCTATGCTGTCTGTGTCCAAGAGCACTGCTATAGGCCTACGCTGTCTGTGTCCAAGAGCACTGCTATAGGCCTACGCTGTCTGTGTCCAAGAGCACTGCTATAGGCCTACGCTGTCTGTGTCCAAGAGCACTGCTATAGGCCTACGCTGTCTGTGTCCAAGAGCACTGCTATAGGCCCGCGCTCTAATCCTGTAATCCAAGCCATCAATTTATACATTTTAAATTTGTTCACAGACTTTATTAACACCAAGGAAATGTTTTGAGATTGGCCCCAACTCCCAACTGGTCAATATGTCCCCTGAATCAGTCGCCACATTACTTCATATGATGTGGGAGGGCCCTGCAGCTAAATGCTTCTGGGGAAAAGTAGCAAAATACATTTTGAAGTGCGTGAGTATAAGCCCCTTGAATCTCTCAATCAATCAGAGAAGATTACTGCTGGCAGGCAGCACTGCCGCAGCTCACTGCCAATCCCGGGGAGGAGACATGTTGGCTGGGTGGGGTTGGGGGATGGGAGGTTGGGGGTGGAGACATGTTGGCTGGGTGGGGATGTGGAATGGGATGGGAGGTTGGGGTGGAGACATGTTGGCTGGGTGGGGATGGGAGGTTGGGGGTGGAGGCATGTCGGCTAGGTGGGGATGGGAGGTTGGGGGTGGAGGCATGTCGGCTGGGTGGGGATGGGAGGTTGGGGGTGGAGGCATGTCGGTTTGGGTGGGGGTTGGGGGTGGAGACATGTCGGCTGGGTGGGGATGGGAGGTTGGGGGTGGAGGCATGTCGGCTAGGTGGGGATGGGAGGTTGGGGGTGGAGGCATGTTGGCTGGGTGGGGGTTGGGGGTGGAGACATGTCGGCTGGGCGGGGATGGGAGGGTGGAGGCCCACTTATTTTTTATTTTCCTGTTCATACTGTATGTTTTATTTATTATTAAAATCTGTATGTATTTGTAGTTTTTTTTCTTTTCTTTTGAGTAGCAGCCTAATTTGAAATGGATAATATACCTGTTACAATCGGGAAATAATAAAAGATACGAATACCAACATAAATTAAATATGCTCTGTAGAAAAAAAAGTATAATATTTTTTAACAAAAATGTTCCTAGGTGCATTCCAGGGATATGTTCACATGCAAATAGCCCTCTGGCTATGGGTGTCCATGACAAATAACCCCAACCGTAACCCTAACACCTGACCTAACCTAACCCAACCCTAAACTTTCCATGAGAGCATGTCAGTAAAGCATGGAACAAGAGCCTGGTTTTCCCCATCTCTCTCTCTCTCTCTCTCTCTCTCTCTCTCTCTCTCTCTCTCTCTCTCTCTCTCTCTCTCTCTCTCTCTCTCTCTCTCTCTCTCTGTGGTTCCATAACTTCCATGGCAACAGGTGCCCTCCACAACCAGGATCCATGACATCATTGATGATGAGTAATGTCTTGGCCACATCATGGCTCCTCGCCTGCACTGTAATACATAGAAAGCCTCTCCACATCATGATTCTAATGAAACCAAGTAAAAGTAGTGTAACTAAACTGAGATGTTTGTGTTTAAAAAAAAGAAGAAGAAGATTGAAACGTGGTGTTCTGCCCTTGAGCACGGCAGTTAACCCACAACAACATCTGCTCTCTGGGGGTTGGGGTTAAATGCGGAAAACACATTTTGGTTGAATGCATTCAGTTGTGCAACTGGCTTGGTATCCTTCAACCTGATTATAGATTATTATTTGTGTGGGGGGGGTCAGTGCAAGTAAAACGCAGCATCAAAACAGCATTCTCATACAATCAATGGTTTAGCAATGCAAATGATTTACAGCCTAAGTATTGATTGATGATAAGGACCTATGGAGAATATTTTGGGTGGAATTCCACTGTTATGTTTTAACGCTTTATTTTTTTACAGATTAGAAACAGGAGTGGCAGTAAGATGGTACATTTCGTTTCCATTTTTACCCACACAGCCCACACTGTAAAAAAACCAAAAAAAACAATTCGGTGGTGAATTGAAATGAACTTTAAAAAAAACAACCAACATAATACTTAATTAAAATGAATGCGAGTTGTGCAGAGCCCGTGGTTAAGTAGTAACGCCCCCAGCATAGACAGGTCTCCTCTCTCCCCACGGAAGACCAGGGTTCAATTCCCCGCTCCTACCCTTCAATCTGTTTCTCCCACTTATCCCTATTCCCTTTGTCATTTCATAACTGTTCCAAAATATAGTCGTTTTCAATGATTTGTTAAATTAATTTAACCAAAATAATGTAAATCCAGCTTAATATGGTGCCCATTCCCAAATTCAGCCAATGGTAGAGGCAAGTGCAAAGTCCTCAGTTCTTGCAGTTCAACTTCCAGTTAGCTCTGGTGGTTTGAACACTGCGTGTGACAATGCCTGCCCAAAACAGTATAACATGGCAAATGATCAAATACATGAGAACAGTGTGAAACATTAAGACACCAGACAAAGGGATCTAATTCTGCACTAAACAGGACTCGAAACATCAAAATAGTGTTTTCAACCTTCTCTGTTAGTGCTTCCAGTCCCTGGCAAGGTGTCGCACAACACTAGATTAAGTGGTGTTACGACACACCGTGTCATGTTTCAGAACATCTCAGGATGATGTGTTTCAATACTCCAGCAAAGTGAAGGTTTCTTCTCCTTCAAGTTGGTGGCAGCTCAGTTGCCACTGATTTTAGTGTAACAGAGCACTTCATTTTAACAGTGTGGGATATAACATCACGCAACAAGGAATTAGACCGACTGTTAATGGTTAGTTTCTAATTTTGCTTTTATTTACACTACCGTTCAAAAGTTTGGGGTCATGTATAAATGTCCTTGTTTTTTTTAAAGAAAAGAGAATTTATTGTCCAATAAAATAACATAGAATTTATCAGAAATACAGTTTAGACATTGTTAATGTTGTAAATGACTATTGTAGCTGGAAACGGCTGATTAGCTAACACAACGTGCCATTGGAAAACAGGAGTGATGGTTGCTGATAATGGGCCTCTGTACGCCTATGTAGATATTTCATAAATAATCAGCCGTTTCCAGCTACAATAGTCATTTACAACATTAACAATGTCTACATTGTATTTCTGATCAATTTGATGTTATTTTAATGGACAAAAAAAATTGCTTTTCTTTTGGACCTCAGAGCAGAAGGTTCACCCCCTGAGTTTCTCAGAGCTGTGGTAGTCACGCTGTGTGTGTGTGTGTGTGTGTTCAGACGTTTTTTCACCCTGGCCCTCTCCCAGGTAATGTGACCCTAATCACAATACCATGTCAACCAGGCTAGACCGTAGTCCAATTAGACACAAGAAACAAACAAGGGTTGGACATATAACACTTAACTCTCTGTCTCTCTTTCTCTCTCTCTCTCTCTTTTTCTCTCTCTCTCCTCTCTGTCTCTGTCTCTGTCTCTGTCTCTGTCTCTGTCTCTCTCTCTCTCTCTCTCTCTCTCTCTCTACCTCTTTCTCTTTCTCTCTACCTCTTTCTCTCTGTCTCTCTCTCTGTCTCTCTCTTTCTCTTTGTCTCTCTCTTTCTTTTTAAAAGTATTTCTCTATGCTCTGTAACCATGGTAATACATTAGATTCAGTGATGTTATCATAACAGTGCTGTAATGTAATTTAAGTTTCTGTTTGCTCTGCGGAGCTATCTCCTTTGCAACGCTAGATTATATCCATTTTTCCATGAGCTCAACCTCCCATCTCTGGTCCTACTCCGTGCTGTATGTGACTGAATGTGTAGATGCTTATTGAATCAGAATGGTGTGTGTCTGTCTCTTGTCTTCCAGTCTATGTCATGGAAAGAGCAGGTGTTCCTAATGTTTTGTACACTCAGTGTATATTGTTGTTTATGTCCATCCAAGAGCAAACATTGTCAATGTAGCAACATTTTAAACATCACTCAAGAAAAAACATGGTGCCGGACCACTTGTGATACTATTATTATTATTATTATTATTATTACTATTAGTAATATTATTACTATTACTACTATTACTATTATTATTATTGTTATTATTATTACTATTATTACTATTACTACTATTACTATTATTATTATTGTTATTATTATTATTATTATTATTATTAATACTATTATTACTATTATTATTACTATTAATACTATTATTATTACTATTATTATTATTATTACTATTATTATTATTATTACTATTATTACTATTACTACTATTACTATTATTATTATTGTTATTATTATTATTATTATTATTATTAATACTATTATTACTATTATTATTACTATTAATACTATTATTATTACTATTATTATTATTATTACTATTATTATTATTATTATTACTATTATTATTATTATTACTATTATTACTATTACTACTATTACTATTATTATTATTGTTATTATTATTATTATTATTATTCTTAATACTATTATTACTATTATTATTACTATTAATACTATTATTATTACTATTATTATTATTATTACTATTATTATTATTATTATTACTGTTATTATTACTGTTATTATTACTGTTATTATTATTACTATTACTATTATTATTACTATTATTATTATTATTAATACTATTATTATTACTATTATTATTATTATTATTATTATTATTATTACTGTTATTATTAATATTATTACTATTATTATTATTACTATTATTATTAATATTACTACTACTATTATTATTATTATTATTATTATTTTTGTTGTTGTTGCTGTTTTAAACTTTTTTTTGCACCTAATGTTTCCGCCATCATTTCCTATGACTGAAAATAGCTTCTACGACATCAGAACAGCGATTACTCACCTTGAACTGGACGAGGATTTTTTCCTTAATGAGTCGCACGTGAACGATATACTGCTTGTCCCGGCCTAAATACCCGTTTATTCGTATGTAGAGGAGACGCCATTACAGAGGTCAAAGATCCGGATGCCTGTTGAGACTGCGTCGGCAAGTGGATAATCCGACCTTTACTCTGTGTATTCACTGGAGAATAAACTGGATGAGCTCTGTTCGTGACTATCATATCAACGGGATACTAAAAACTGTAATATCATATGTTTCAGCGAGTCGTGGCTGAACGACGACATGGATAATATACAGTTAGCTGGGTTTTCCGTGCATCGGCAAGAAAGAACAGCAACCTCCGGTAAGATCAGGGGAGGTGGTGTGTGTTTGTTTGTCAACAACAGAAATATCTCTAATATTAAGGAAGTCTCAAGGTTTTGCTCGCCTGAGGTAGAGTACCTCATGATAAGCTATTTTACCAAGAGAGTTTTCATCTTCGTAGCTGTCTATTGACCACCACAAATCGATGCTGGCAAAGCGTCAATACAGGACTAAGATAGAATCCTACTACACCGGCTTTTACGCTCGTCAGATGTGGCAGGGTTCGCAAACGATCACGGATTACAAAGGGAAACCCAGCCACGAGCTGCCCAGTGATGCGAGCCTACCAGACAAGCTAAATGCCTTCTATGCTCGCTTCAAGGCAAGCAACACTGAACCATGGATGAGAGCACCAGCTGTTCCAGACGACTGTGTGATCACGCTCTCCGTAGCCAATGTGAGTAAGACCTTTTAAACAGGTTAACATTCACAAGGCCGCAAGGCCAGACAGATTACCAGGATGCATACTCAGAGCAAGCTCTAACCAGCTGGCAAGTGTCTTCACTGACATTTTCAACCTCTCCCTAACCCAGTCTGTAATACCTACATATTTCAAGCAGACCACCATAGTCCCTGTGCCCAAGAACGCAAAGGTAACCTGCTTAAATGACTACCGCCCTGTAGCACTCACATCTGTAGCCATGAAACGCTTTGAAATGCTGGTCATGGCTCACATCAACACCATCATCCTAAAAACTCTAGACCCACAACAATTCGCATACTGCCTCAACCGATCCACAGATGACACAATTTCTATTGCACTCCACACTGCCCTTTCCTACCTGGACAAAAGGAACATCTACAGAATGCTGTTCGTTGACTTCAGCTCAGCATTCAAAACCATAGTGCCCTCACAGCTATTCACCAAGCTCAGGACCCTGGGGACTGAACATCTCCGTCTGCAACTGGATCCTGGACTTCCTGACGGGCAGCCCCCAGGTGGTGAGGGTAGGTAACAACACATCCGCCACGCTGACCCTCAACACGGGTGCCCCTCAGGGGTGTGTACATAGTCCCCTCTTTTACTCCTTGTTCACCCACGACTGCATGGCCACGACTCCAACACCATTAAGTTTGCCGATGACACGACGGTGGTAGGACTGATCAGCCTATAGGGAGACTTGACAGTGTGGTACCAGGACAACAACCTCTCCCTCAACGTCAGCAAGACAAAGGCACTCATCGTGGACTTCAGGAAATGGAGAGTTGAACACACCACCATCCACATCGACGGGGCTGTAGTGGAGCGGGTTGAGAGCTTCAAGTTCCTTGGCATTAAGGATCTATCATGGTCCAAACACACCAAGACAGTCGTGAAGAGGGCACGACAATGTCTATTCCCCCTCATGAGGCTGAAAAGATTTGGCATGGGACCTCCGATCCTCAAAGTTCAACAGCTGCACCATCGAGAGCATCCTGACTGGTTGCATCACTGCTTAACATCCGACTGCAAGGCGCTACAGATGGTAGTGTGTACGGGCCAGTACATCACTGCGGTCGATCCAGGACCTCTATACCAGGCGGCTTCAGAGGAAGGCCCTAAAAATGGTCAAAGACTCCAGCCACCCAAGAGACTGTCCTCTCTGCTACTGCACGGCAAGCCGGAGTGCCAAGTCTGGAACCGAAAGGATCATTTTTTTCAATTTTCGCCTAAAATTACATACCCAAATCTAACTGCCAGTAGCTCAGGCACTGAAGCAAGGATATGCATATTCTTGCTACCATTTGAAAGGAAACACTTTGAAGTTTGTGGAAATGTTAAAGGAATGCAGGAGAATATAACACAATAGATCTGGTAAAAGTTAATACAAAGAAAAAACCAACCGTTCTTTTGTAAAAAAAAAAAATGACCATCTTTGAAATGCAAGAGAAAGGCCACAATGTATTATTCCAGCCCAGGTGCAATTTAGACTTTGGCCACTAGATGGCAGCCATGTATGTGCACAGTTTTAGACTGATCCAATGAACCATTGCATTTCTGTTCAAAATGTTATATCAAGACTGCCCAAATGTGCCTAATTTGTTTATTAATAACTTTTAATGTTCAAAATTGTGCACTCTCCTCAAACAATAGCGTGGTATTCATTCACTGTAATAGCTACTGTAAATTGGACAGTGCAGTTAGATTAACAAGAATTGAAGCTTTCTGCCAATATCAGATATGTCTATGTCCTGGGAAATGTTCTTGTTACTTACAATCTCATGCTAATCGCATTAGCCTACGTTAGCTCAACCGTCCCGTGGAAGGGACACCGATCCCGAAGAAGTTCAGCTTCTACCCACAAGCCGTAAGACTGCTGAACAGTTAATCAAATGGCCACCTGGACTATTTACATTGACTGCCTTATTTTATTCATATTTATTCTTATTTTTTGCACTGACTCTCTTGCACAGGTTCGATGTACACTCACTGGACTCTAACCACACACTACTGACACACACACACACACACAGTTTTGTCTCACCTGGACTACTGTTGTCACGGATCTCTCCGGAACTTTCATTACGCACACCTGTCCCCTATTCCCACTGATTGTATTTGTATAAATGTACCCTTTGTTTCCCCATTAGGCTGTCGATTATTGTCACAATGTCCGTTGGTGCATGTGAGCACCTGTGCTTTGTGTTTTCGCCTTTCGTGCCCTTGTGGATTGCACAGATGATTACTGGTCTCGTCCCGTGTGATAATCATTGTGCGCGTGTGTTATGTATTCAAGGTACTCCTCGCTCTTTTGTTTGGGTTTCTACCCTGTGTTTTTGTTACGTGTTTGTTTGGTCTTCATCCCCGTGCCTTTACACGGCACGTCGTAATTTGCGTACAATAAAAATCCTGCGTCTATCTCCCGCATCCTTGATACCAGCGTGACTACTGTTCAGTCGTGTGGTCAGGTGCCACAAAAAGGGACTTTGGAAAATTACAATTGGCTCAGAACAGGACAGCACGGCTGGCACTTAAAAGTACACGCAGAGTTAACATTAATGACATGCATGTCAATCTCTCATGGCTCAAAGTGGAGGAGAGATTGACTTCATCATTACTTGTTTTTGTAAGAAGTGTTGACAAGCTGAATGTACAGAGCTGTCTGTTTAAACTACTAGCACACAGCTCAGACACCCATGCACACCCCACAAAACATGCCACCAGAGGTCTCTTCACAGTCCCCAAGTCCAGAACAGACTATGGGAGGCACACGGTACTACATAGAGCCATGACTATGACTGTGAAGTGACACACACACTTAGACTCACACATACTCACTTTGTATTGTAGTTATGTAGTGGTGTAATAATGTTATATGATGTACTGTTTTATCTTTTGATTTATATGTAATGTAAGTGCTTTCATTTGTTTGGACACCAGGAAGAGTAGCTGCTGCCTTGGGAGGAACTAATGGGGATCCATAATAAACCCCAGGAAGAGTAGCTGCTGCCTTGGCAGGAACTAATGGAGATCCATAATAAACCCCAGGTAGAGTAGCTGCTGCCTTGCCAGGAACTAATGGGGATCCATAATAAATACAAATACACATTACACAGATACGCTACTACTCTGGGTGTCATTATAGAGGTCACTAACTGGGTGTCATTATAGAGGTCACTAACTGGGTGTCATTATAGAGGTCACTAACTGGGTGTCATTATAGAGGTCACTAACTGGGTGTCATTATAGAGGTCACTAACTGGGTGTCATTATAGAGGTCACTAACTGGGTGTCATTATAGAGGTCACTAACTGGGTGTCTCAGATCATGGATCAGGTGGTAGAGTATCTAAGCTTTTCAAATGAGGTTGCCATAGCGTCACAATCAACAGTGTGAGAGACAAAGATGACTTCAGAGTGTTGACATCCACCTTCTAACTGGTAACACATCTTTCGTCTTTACCTCTCCTTCATGAGTTTTGACCTCAGATTCCTGACCTCTGTGTTTGTTCTGCCCCCCCCTGCAGATGACCCAGTCTCCGTGGGCGGAGAAGCAGCATGGTCAGCTCGTAGGTAGTTTCGATGAGAATGCGTACCTGTTGGAGAAGCAGCTGAAGGCGGGAGACGACCCCTACAGAGACCATGCCTTCAACCTGGCCGAGAGCGACCGGCTCGGCTCCGAGCGGGCCATCAGAGACACACGACACTACAGGTGACTACACACAGACCGCCTGGGCTCAGAGCGGGCCGTCAGAGAAACACGGAAACATGCAATGTCTGCACCTTCAACCATTATCCATGGGCTGGCATGGTATCATACAGTGGGGCAAAAAAGTATTTAGTCAGCCACCAATTGTGCAAGTTCTCCAACTTAAAAAGATGAGAGAGGCCTGTAATTTTCATCATAGGTACACTTCAACTATGTCAGACGAAATGAGAAAAAGAAATCCAGAAAATCACATTGTAGGATTTTTAATTAATTTATTTGCAAATTTATTTATTATGGTGGAAAATAAGTATTTGGTCAATAACAAAAGTTTATCTCAATACTTTGTTATATACCCTTTGTTGGCAATGACAGAGGTCAAACGTTTTCTGTAAGTCTTCACAAGGTTTTCACACACTGTTGCTGGTATTTTGGCCCATTCCTCCATGCAGATCTCCTCTAGAGCAGTGATGTTTTGGGGCTGTCGCTGGGCAACACGGACTTTCAACTCCCTCCAAAGATTTTCTATGGGGTTGAGATCTGGAGACTGGCTAGACCACTCCAGGACCTTGAAATGCTTCTTACGAAGCCACTCCTTCGTTGCCCGGGCGGTGTGTTTGGGATCATTGTCATGCTGAAAGACCCAGCCACGTTTCATCTTCAATGCCCTTGCTGATGGAAGGAGGTTTTCACTCAAAATCTCACGATACATGGCCCCATTCATTCTTTCCTTTACACGGATCAGTCGTCCTGGTCCCTTTGCAGAAAAACAGCCCCAAAGCATGATGTTTCCACCCTAATGCTTCACAGTAGGTATGGTGTTCTTTGGATGCAACTCAGCATTCTTTGTCCTCCAAACACGATTTAGTTGAGTTTTTACCAAAAAGTTCTATTTTGGTTTCATCTGACCATATGACATTCTCCCAATCCTCATCTGGATCATCCAAATGCTCTCTAGCAAACTTCAGACGGGCCTGAACATGTACTGGCTTAAGCAGGGGGACACGTCTGGCAGTGCAGGATTTGAGTACCTGGCGGCGTAGTGTGTTACTGATGGTAGGCTTTGTTACTTTGGTCCCAGTTCTCTGCAGGTCATTCACTAGGTCCCCCCGTGTGGTTCTGGGATTTTTGCTCACTGTTCTTGTGATCATTTTGACCCCACGGGGTGAGATCTTGCGTGGAGCCCCAGATCGAGGAAGATTATCAGTGGTCTTGTCTTCCTAATAATTGCTCCCACAGTTGATTTCTTCAAACCAAGCTGCTTACCTATTGCAGATTCAGTCTTCCCAACCTGGTGCAGGTCTACAATTTTGTTTCTGGTGTCCTTTGACAGCTCTTTGGTCTTGGCCATAGTGGAGTTTGGAGTGTGACTGTTTGAGGTTGTGGACAGGTGTCTTTTATACTGATAACAAGTTCAAACAGGTGCCATTAATACAGGTAACGAGTGGAGGACAGAGGAGCCTATTAAAGAAGAAGTTACAGGTCTGTGAGAGCCAGAAATCTTACTTGTTTGTATGTGACCAAATACTTATTTTCCACCATAATTGGCAAATAAATTCATTAAAAATCCTACAATGTGATTTTCTGGATTTTTTCCCTCATTTTGTCTGTCATAGTTGAAGTGTACCTATGATGAAAATTACAGGCCTCTCTCATCTTTTTAAGTGAGAGAACTTTGGTGGCTGACTAAATACTTTTTTGCCCCACTGTATGTTCAACCATTATCCATGGGCTGGCATGGTATCATATGTTCAACCATTATCCATGGGCTGGCATGGTGTCATATGTTCAACCATTATCCATGGGCTGGCATGGTATCATATGTTCAACCATTATCCATGGGCTGGCATGGTATCATATGTTCAACCATTATCCATGGGCTGGCATGGTATCATATGTTCAACCATTATCCATGGGCTGGCATGGTATCATATGTTCAACCATTATCCATGGGCTGGCATGGTATCATATGTTCAACCATTATCCATGGGCTGGCATGGTATCATATGTTCAACCATTATCCATGGGCTGGCATGGTATCATATGTTCAACCATTATCCATGGGCTGGCATGGTATCATATGTTCAACCATTATCCATGGGCTGGCATGGTATCATATGTTCAACCATTATCCATGGGCTGGCATGGTGTCATATGTCATTTGCTGTTATGATATCAAACACTCAGTGGGTTTTATAGTGAGCGGGGTGTAAAGTACACAGTGCACAGTAGTTGTGAATACTAAAACTATGTTGCTTCTTATTGTTTGTAGGTGTGAATACTTTATTAAAACTATGTTTCTTCTTATTGTTTGTAGGTGTGCCTCCGTGAATTATGACGCTAACCTTCCTCCTGTGAGCATCATCATCACCTTCAACAATGAGGCTCGCTCCACCCTGCTACGCACCATCAAAAGGTAAGGATCCACTGCTACAGAACACTAGAACACTGCTGTAGAACACTAGAACACTGCTGTAGAACACTAGAACACTGCTATAGAACACTAGAACACTGCTGTAGAACACTAGGACACTGCTATAGAACACTAGAACACTGCTGTAGAACACTAGAACACTGCTGTAGAACACTGCTATAGAACACTAGAACACTGCTATAGAACACTAGAACACTGCTGTAGAACACTAGGACACTGCTATAGAACACTAGAACACTGCTGTAGAACACTAGAACACTGCTGTAGAACACTGCTATAGAACACTAGAACACTGCTATAGAACACTAGAACACTGCTGTAGAACACTAGGACACTGCTATAGAACACTAGAACACTGCTATAGAACACTAGAACACTGCTGTAGAACAATAGAACACTGCTGTAGAACACTGCTATAGAACACTAGAACACTGCTGTAGAACAATAGAACACTGCTGTAGAACACTGCTATAGAACACTAGAACACTGCTGTAGAACACTAGAACACTGCTGTAAAACACAAAGAACACACTCCACCCTGCTATGCACCATCAAAAGTAAAGTACCATTGTATGCCTCTCACAATAATGAATGAAGAATTTACCATCAGATTTAGTGTTTAATGCTCTCTCTCTCTCTCCCTCTCTCCCTCCCTCCCAGTGTCCTGTTGAGGAGCCCTCCCTCTCTGATCCAGGAGATCATCCTGATAGATGACTTCAGTACTGATCGTGAGGCTCTCTGCTTTTTCTCAGTTCTCTTGTTTAAATAGTCTCTGGTCTTTACACGGCTCCCAGCGTGAGTCTCTGACATTAACTCTGCTCTCTGTGAGGTCTCTGTCGGTTCCCTTTCAGTCTCTACTCTTCATGAGGTTCTTTACATTGACACAATAACTGCTGAGATGGTTCCCTCTGTCTCCACCTGCTGTGTTGTGCTTAGATGGTTCTCTCTGTCTCCACCTGCTGTTGTTGTGCTGAGCTGGTTCTCTCTGTCTCCACCTGCTGTGTTTTGGTGAATGAAGAGAGATTGTGAGATTGGGACAGGCATACAGGGAGACCGTGAGAGGGTAGATAATAAAAACATGTTCAAGGATTTAGATAGCAGGAGAGAGGCTTTGTCCAGGGATGTACTCTACATGACCAAAAGTATGTGGACACCTGCTCGTCGAACATCTAATTCCAAAATCATGGGCATTAATATGGAGTTGGTTCCCCCATTTTGCTGCTATAACAGCCTCCACTCTTCTGGGAAGGCTTTCCACTAGATGTTGGAACATTGCTGCGGGGACTTGCTTCCGTTCAGAAGAGCATTAGTGAGGTTGGGCCATGATGTCGGGGGATTGATTAGGCCTGGCTCGCAGTCTGCGTTCCAATTCACCCAAAAGGTGTTTGATGGGGTTGAGGTCAGGGCTTTGTGCAGGGCAGTCAAGTTCTTCCACACTGATCTCGACAAACCATTTCTGTATGGACCTCGCTTTGTTCACGGGGGCATTGTCATGCTGAACAGGAAATGGCCTTCCCCAAACTGTTGCCACAAAGTTGGAAGAACAGAATCGTCTAGAATGTCATTGTATGCTGTAGCGTTAATTTCCCTTCGCCTCCTGAGTAGCGCAGCAGTCTAAGACACTACATCGCAGTGCTTGAGGCGTGACTACAGCCCGGGTTAGATCTCAGGCTGTGTCACAGCCGGCGGTGAACGGGAGACCCATGAGGCGGCGTACAATTGGCCCAGCGTCGTCCGGGTTAGGGGAGGGTTTGGCTGGCCGGGATTTCCTTGTCCCATCGCGCTCTAGCGACTCCTTGTGGTGAGCCGGGTGCCTGCAAGCTGACCCAGTCGCCAGCTGGACGGTGTATCCTCCGACACATTGGTATGGCTGGCTTCCAGGTTAAGTGAGCAGTGTGTCAAGAAGCAGTGCGGCTTGGCAGGGATCGTGTTTAGGAGGACGCACGGCTCTCGACCTTCGCCTCTCCCAAGTCCGTAGGGGAGTTGCAGCGATGGGACAAGACTGCAACTACCAATTTGGCTATCACGAAAAAGGGGTCAAAAGTACACAAACATTTACAGTTGAAGTCGTGAAGTTTACATACACCGTAGCCAAATACATTTAAACTCAGTTTTTCACAATTCCTGACATTTAATCCTAGTAAATATTCCCTGTCTTATGTCAGTTAGGATCACCACTTTATTTTAAGAATGTGAAATGTCAGAATAATAGTAGAGAGAATTATTTATTTCAGCTTTTATTTCTTTCATCACATTCCCAGTGGGTCAGAAGTTTACATACACTCAATTATAGTATTTGGTAGCATTGCCTTTAAATTGTTTAACTTGGGTCAAACGTTTCGGGTAGCCTTCCACAAGCTTCCCACAATAAGTTTTGGCCCATTCCTCCTGACAGAGCTGCTGTAACTGAGTCAGGTTTGTAAGCATTCTTGTTCGCACACGCTTTTTCAGTTCTGCCCACAAATGTTCTCTAGGATTGAGGTCAGGCCTTTGTGATGGCCACTCTAATACCTTGACTTTGTTGTCCTTAAGCCATTTTGCCACAACTTTGGAAGTATGCTTGGGGTCATTGTCCATTTGGAAGACCCATTTGCGACCAAGCTTTAACTTCCTGACTGATGTCTTGAGATGTTGCTTCAATGTATCCACATAATTTCCTCCCTCATGATGCCATCTATTTTGTGAAGTGCACCATTGCACCACTCCTGCAGCAAAGCACCCCCACAACATGATGCTGCCACCCCCGTGCTTCACGGTTGGGATGGTGTTCTTTGGCTTGCAAACCTCCCCCTTTTTCCTCCAAACATAACGATGGTCATTATGGCCAAACAGTTCTATTTTTGTTTCATCAGACCAGAGGTCATTTCTCCAAAAAGTAAGATCTTTGTCCCCATGTGCAGTTGCAAACCGTAGTCTGGCTTTTTTATGGCGGTTTTGGAACAGTGGCTTCTTCCTTGCTGAGCGGCCTTTCAGGTTATGTCGATATAGGACTCGTTTTACTGTGGATATAGATACTTTTGTACCTGTTTCCTCCAGCATCTTCACAAGGTCCTTTGCTGTTGTTCTGGGATTGATTTGCACTTTTCACACCAAAGTTAGTTAATCTCTAGGAGAACGTCCCTCCTTCCTGAGCGGTATGACAGCTGCGTGGTCCCAGGGTGTTTATACATGCATACTATTGTTTGTAAAGATGACTGTGGTACCTTCAGGCGTTTGTAAATTGCTCCCAAGGAAAACCAGACTTGTGGAGGTCTACAATGTTTTTTCTGAGGTCTTTGCTGATTTCTTTTGATTTTCCCATGATGTCAAGCAAAGAGGCACTGAGTTTTAAGGTAGGCCTTGAAATACATCCACAGGTACACCTCCAATTGACTCAAATGATGAGCCTATCAGAACCTTCTAAAGCCATGACATAATTTTCTGGAATTTTCCAAGCTGTTTAAAGGCACAGTCAACTTGGTGTATGTAGACTTCTGACCCACTGGAATTGTGATACAGTGAAATAATCTGTCTGTAAACAATTGTTGGAAAAATTACATGTGTCATGCACAAAGTAGATGTCCTAACCGACTTGCCAAAACTATAGTTTGTTAACAAGAAATTGGTGGAGTGGTTGAAAAACAAGTTTTAATGACTCCAACCTAAGTGTATGTAAACTTCCGACTTCAACTGTATATATATATATAGTTCCCTTTACTGGAACTAAGGGGCCTAGCCCGAACAATGAAAAACAGACCCAGACCATTATTCCTCCTCCACCAAACTTTACAGTTGTTACGGGTAGGTAGAGTTCTCCTGGCATCCGCCAAACTCCGATTCGTCCGTCAGACTGCGAGGGATTCATCACTCCAGAGAACACGTTGGACAATAAAATCGACGAGTTACGCGGAAGATTAAACTACCAACGGGACATTAAAAACTGTAACATCTTATGCTTCACTAAGTCGTGGCTGGACGACGACAACATCAACATACAGCTGGCTGGTTATACGATGTACTGGCAGGATAGAACAGCGGTGTCTGGTAAGACAAGGGGGGCGGTCTATGTATTTTTGTAAACAACAGCTGGTGCACGATATCTAAGGAAGTCTCGAAGTTTTGCTCGCCTGAGGTAGAGTGTCTCATGATAAGCTGTAGACTACACTACCTACCGAGAGAGTTTTCATCTGTATTCTTTGTAGCTGTCTACACACTACCACATTCAGAGGCTGGCACTAAGATAGCATTGAATGAGCTGTATTCCGCCATAAGCAAACAAGAAAGCACTCACCCAGAGGCGGTGCTCCTAGTAGCCAGGGACTTTAATGCAGGGAAACTTAAATCCGTTTTACCAAATTTCTATCAGCATGTTAAATGTGCAACCAGAGGAAAAGAACTCTGGACCACCTATACTCCACACACAGAGACGCATACAAAGCTCTCCCTCACCCTCCATTTGGTAAATCGGACAATGATTCCTGCTTACAAGCAAAAAATAAAGCAGGAAGCACCAGTGACTAGATCAATAAAAAAAGTGGTCAGATGAAGCAGATGCTAAGCTACAGGACTGTTTTGCTAGCACAGACAGACTGGAATATGTTACTGGTTTCCTCCGATGGCATTGAGGAGTACACCACATCAGTCATTGGCTTCATCAATAAATGCATCGATGGCATCGTCCCCACAGTGACTGTACGTACATACCCCAACCAGAAGCCATGGATTACAGGCAGCATCCGCACTGAGCTAAAGGCTAGAGCTGCCGCTTTCAAGGAGTGGGACTCTAACCCGGAAGCTTATAAGAAATCCCGCTACGCCCTACGATGAACCATCAAACAGGCAAAGCGTCAATACAGGACTAAGATCGAATCATACTACACCGGCTCTGACGCCCATCGGATCTGGCTGGGCTTGCAAACCTTTGCAGACTACAAAGGGAAGCACAGCTGAGAGCTGCCGAGTGACACGAGCCTACCAGACGAGCTAAACTACTTCTATGCTCGCTTTCGAGGCAAATAACACTGAAACATGCATGAGAGCAACAGCTGTTCCGAGCGTGTGATCACGCTCTCCCCAGCCGATGTAAGACCTTTAAACAGGTCAACATTCACAAGGCCGCAGGGCCAGACGGATTACCAAGACGTGTACTGCGAGCATGTGCGGACCAACTGGCAAGTGTCTTCACTGACATTTTCAACCTCTCCCTGTCCGAGTCACTAGTACCAACATGTTTTATGCAGACCACCATAGTCCCTGTGCCCAAGAACACTAAGGTAACTTACCTAAATGACTACCGACCCGTAGCACTCATGTCTGTAGCAATGAAATGCTTTGAAAGGCTGGTCATGGCTCACATCAACACCATCATCCCAGAAACCCTAGACCCACAGCGATTTGCATACCGCCCCAACAGATCCACAGATGACGCAATCTCTATTGCACTCTACCTGGACTTCCTGACGGGCCGCCCCCAGGTGGTAAGGGTAGGTAACAACACATCCGCCACGCTGATCCTCAACACAGGGGCCCCTCAGGGGTGCGTGCTCAGTCCCCTCCTGTAGTCCCTGTTCACTCATGACTGCACGGCCAGGCACGACTCCAACACCATCATTACATTTGCCGATGACACAACAGTGGTAGGCCTGATCACCGACAACGATGAGACAGCCTATAGGGAGGTGGTCAGAGACCTGGCCGAGTGGTGCCAGGACAAAGGAGATGATTGTGGACTACAGGAAAAGGAGGACCGAGCACGCTCCCATTCTCATCGACAGGGCTGTAGTGGAGCAAGTTGAGAGCTTCAGGTTCCTTGGTGTCCACATCACCAACAAACTGATGTGGTCCTAGCACATCAAGACACCAAAACACACTCAGGAGACTAAAAAGATTTGGCATGGTTCCTCAGATCCTCAAAAGGTTCTACAGCTGCACCGGTACCGAGTCAATGTGAGAGCCTGATGGGCCATAGAGCACTACAAAGGGAATAGGGTTCCATTTGGGACGTGTCCATGACCGGATCAGAGAGAGATAATCCTGTTATTACGTTGCCTTAATCTAGTGGACTGTTGCCTTAATCTAGTGGACTGTTGCCTTAATCTAGTGGACTGTTGCCTTAATCTAGTGGACTGTTGCCTTAATCTAGTGGACTGTTGTCTTAATCTAGTGGACTGTTGTCTTAATCTAGTGGACTGTTGCCTTAATCTAGTGGACTGTTGTCTTAATCTGTGTGGACTGTTGTCTTAATCTGTGTGGACTGTTGTCTTAATCTGTGTGGACTGTTGTCTTAATCTAGTGGACTGTTGTCTTAATCTAGTGGACTGTTGCCTTAATCTAGTGGACTGTTGTCTTAATCTAGTGGACTGTTGTCTTAATCTAGTGGACTGTTGTCTTAATCTAGTGGACTGTTGCCTTAATCTAGTGGACTGTTGCCTTAATCTAGTGGACTGTTGCCTTAATCTAGTGGACTGTTGCCTTAATCTAGTGGACTGTTGTCTTAATCTGTGTGGACTGTTGTCTTAATCTGTGTGGACTGTTGTCTTAATCTAGTGGACTGTTGACTGTTGCCACTCTGGTTGGTGGAGAGAAATGTGCAGGTTTAAAGCTAATTTCCTACAATTCTAAACATTTTGTCATAGGGTCCAAAGAAAATGTTGCAGTTTTTACAGCAAATTTTCATGCATTTCTATACATTTTGCAGTGTCTAATGTCCCCCTCCAACCACTCCCCACAGTTTGGGAACCATTGCCTTAGAGGACAGTTGCCTTAATCGCTAGAGGACTGTCCTTCATCAGGTACGCTGTCGCTGATCTTTGGCGACGAGACTCTAAACCATGTCACTCCACTGCACACACCTGCTTAAGCCCATCACTTAATAGTTTTTTTAATTTAACCTTTATTTAACTAGGCAAGGCAGTTAAGAACAAATTCTTATTTACAATGACTGCCCACCTTGGCCAAACCCGGACGACGTTGTGCCAATTGTGTGCCGCCCTATGGGACTCCCAATCACAGACGGTTGTGATATAGCCTGGAATCGAACCAGGGTCTGTAGTGATGCTTCTAGCACTGAGATGCAGTGCATTAGACCGCTGCGCCACTCAGGAGCCCACACCCAGGGAGTTCTCAGGGAGTATAAACCATTGATTACTTCACTCCATCGTGAACACACACACACACACACACACACACACACACAATCTGGCTAAAAGTATAGAACATCTGTCTTGTGGGTGTGATCAGAGGAAGACTGTCCAGAGAATCACTCCCTTCCCCCCTGCACTGTACACGGTCACACACCGACACACCCACCAGCTGTCCTCTCCTTTGGACTAAAACTAATACACACACACACACACACACTCTAATACACACATGCAAGCGCACACATACAAGCGCACACTCTAATACACACATTAGGCCCAAATGTGCCTAATTTGTTTATTAATAACTTTTAATGTTCATAATTGTGCACTCTCCTCAAACAATAGCATGGTATTATTTCACTGTAATAGCTACTGTAAATTGGACAGTAAAGTTAGATTAACAAGAATTTAAGCTTTCTGCCAATATCAGATATGTCGATGTCCTGGAAAATGTTCTCGTTACTTACAACCTCATGCTAAGGACACCGATCCCGATGAAGTAAAAAAATAAATAATTCTTCACATTTTCAAACAGTCCGTTTATATTTTCCAACGGGGCTATACATTTGGGTGAGGTTTTTTTTCTCGTCTGAGTAGCCTCGTTTCACTGCCCAAAATAAAATTAAACCATCTAGTCTTCAGCAAAATAACAACACAATGTCAAATACAGGTAGACTAGTCAAATAATGAACATCCAATCACATTAACCGTTACTCTCTCACGGGAATTCCACTAACGGTCCGTACGTAGCCAAACGTAGCTGCTGCTCACACCGTTTGCTCGAAAATTGATAAATGGTTAAAAAAAAGTAAGTGCCGCGTCCATAGAGACACATACCAGCTCTACTGGTAATACTGCTACTACCAGCAGTACTACACCTGTACCTGTCGATGACACAAGTTGTTCTGCTTCCACGAGAACATCCAATGCCAGCATCAGTAATTCTACATTTGTTGTTAGTCCAGCTAGCATGGACACTGACAGTTGTGAATCTGATGCAGCCGAAGATCTACTGCCCCCTTACCCGGGAAAGCACCGAACAACAGACAGGGAGAGGCGCAAATATGATGAGAACTACATTGATTTGGGGTTCACTTATATTGGGAGCAGTGCCTTTCCTCAGCCACAGTGTGTTTATATGTGCAAAAGTACTATCTCACAACTCGATGAAAACCTTCACTCTTGCGCAGACATTTAGAAACAAAACATGGCAATTTGAAAAATAAGCCACAGGAGTTTTTTGAACGAGAATTAAAACAACTTTCGAGTAGTAAGACATGTATAAAAGCAACAGATACCATTAATAAGAAGGGGCTAGAAGAGTCTTATATGGTGAGCTACCGAGTGGCTGGGACAGGCAAGCCCCATACTATTGTGGAGGACTTCATTCTTCCTGCTGCCGTGGATATGGCTGGGACAATGCTGGGGGAAAAGGCCCAAAATACCATACAGACAATGCCTTCATCAAAGAACACTGTTTCACGACACATCAGTGACATGGCAGGAGATGTTTTGAAACAATTACTGCTTCGCATACAAGCCAGTGAATTATATGTGTTACAGCTGGATGAGTCAACAGGCGTGGCGGGCCTGGCACAGCTCCTGGTATATGTCCGTTATGTTTATGGGGGGTCAATTAAGGAAGACATCCTCTTCTGCAAACCACTGGGAACCAGGACAACTGGAGAGGATATTTTTAAAGTACTGGACAGCTTTGGGACATCAAATGGACTTTGGTGGTCAAGATGTGTTGGTATCTGTACTGATGGCCCAAAAGCCTTGACAGGGAGACATAGTGGAGTGGTAACGCGTGTGCAAGTAGTTTCTGCCGACGCCACTTGGGTACACTGCAGCATCCACCGAGAGGCTCTTGCTGCCAAGGAAATGCCTGACAGCTTGAAAGATGTTTTGGACACGACAGTGAAAATGGTTAACTTTGTTAAAGCAAGGCCCCTGAACTCTCGTGTATTTTCTGCACTATGTAATGATATGGGCAGCGGGTAACGCTTTTACAACATACAGAAGTGCACTGGTTATCAAGGGACAAAGTATTGACACGTTTTATGAATTGAGAGACGAGCTTATAGTGTGTGCGTGCGTGCGCGTCAGTGTTGAGAGATAATGAGATGATCTCCCTGCAGACACAGCAGATATACTAGTTTTAGGGTTTTAGGGTTTTAGGCTGAGAGCGGCCAGCCAGTCAGTCAGCCAGCCAGTCATTCAGCCAGCCAGTCATTCAGCCAGCCAGTCATTCATCCAGCCAGTCAGTCAGTCAGTCATCCAGCCAGTCATTTAGCCAGCCAGTCAGTCATTCAGCCAGCCAGTCAGTCAGTCAGCCAGCCAGTCGGTCAGCCAGTCAGCCAGCCAGCCAGCCAGCCAGCGAGTCATTCAGCCAGTCAGTCAGTCAGTCCTCCAGCCAGTCATCCAGCCAGTCAGCCAGTCAGTCATCCAGCCAGTCATTCAGTCATCCATCCAGCCAGTCAGTCATCCATCCAGCCAGTCAGTCATCCAGCCAGCCAGTCAGTCAGTCAGTCATCCAGCCAGTCAGTCAGTCAGTCAGTCAGTCATCCAGCCAGTCATCCAGCCAGCCAGTCAGTCATCCAGCCAGTCAGTCATCCAGCCAGTCAGCCAGTCAGTCATCCAGCCAGTCAGTCAGTCAGTCAGCCAGCCAGTCAGTCATCCAGCCAGCCAGCCAGCCAGCCAGCCAGTCAGTCAGTCAGTCATCCAGCCAGTCAGTCAGTCATCCAGCCAGTCATCCAGCCAGCCAGTCAGTCAGTCATCCAGCCAGTCATCCAGTCAGTCAGTCATCCAGCCAGTCATCCATCCAGCCAGTCAGTCATCCATCCAGCCAGTCAGTCAGTCATCCAGCCAGTCATCCAGCCAGTCATCCAGCCAGCCAGTCAGTCAGTCATCCAGCCAGTCATCCAGTCAGTCAGTCAGTCATCCAGCCAGTCATCCAGCCAGTCAGTCATCCAGCCAGCCAGTCAGTCAGTCATTCAGTCAGTCAGTCAGTCAGTCAGTCATCCAGCCAGTCATCCAGCCAGTCATCCAGCCAGTCAGTCAGTCATCCAGCCAGTCAGTCAGTCAGTCATCCAGCCAGTCATCCAGCCAGTCAGTCAGTCAGTCAGTCAGTCATCCATCCAGTCAGTCATCCAGCCAGTCATCCAGCCAGTCAGCCAGTCATCCAGCCAGCCAGTCAGTCATCCAGCCAGTCAGTCAGTCAGTCATCCAGCCAGTCAGTCAGTCAGTCAGTCAGTCAGTCAGTCAGTCATCCAGCCAGTCATCCAGCCAGCCAGTCAGTCATCCATCCAGCCAGCCAGTCAGTCAGTCATCCAGCCAGTCAGTCAGTCAGCCAGTCATCCAGCCAGCCAGTCAGTCATCCATCCATCCAGCCAGCCAGTCAGTCATCCAGCCAGTCAGTCATCCAGTGACGTGACAGAGACCATCCTCTGGGATTGTGGATGGAACAAGGACTTGTTCCTAAACATAAATAATAATAATAATAATAATAATGTGTAAACAATAAATGCACAATCACAGTTGTTTGTGTGTGTTTATTTTAATTTTACTAGGCAAGTCAGTTAAGAACAAATTCTTATTTTCAATGACATACCTTGTCAGGTCAGGGAATTGAACTTGCAGCCTTTCGGTTACTAGTCCAACGCTCTAACCACTAGGCTACCCAGCAGCGCGCGCGTGTGTGCGCGTGTGTGTGTGTGTGTGTGTGTGTTCTATTTGTGACATGACATCCCTTCCTCTTTTCCAGCTGAGGACTGTCAACTGCTTTCTCAGATTCCCAAAGTACGCTGCCTGAGGAACGGTCGTCGAGAGGGTGAGTAGTGTGTATGCTGCAGTGTGTGTGTGTATCGGTGAGTCCATAGAGTTGTGTATCTATTGGTGAGTCCATAGAGTTCTGCATCTATCGGTGAGTCCATAGAGTTCTGCATCTATCGGAGTCCATAGAGTTCTGCATCTATCGGTGAGTCCATAGAGTTCTGTATCTATTGGTGAGTCCATAGAGTTCTGTATCTATTGGTGAGTCCATAGAGTTCTGTATCTATTGCCGAGTCCATAGAGTTCTGTATCTATTGCCGAGTCCATAGAGTTCTGTATCTATTGCCGAGTCCATAGAGTTCTGTATCTATTGCCGAGTCCATAGAGTTCTGTATCTATTGCCGAGTCCATAGAGTTCTGTATCTATCGGTGAGTCCATAGAGTTTGTATCTATTGGTGAGTCCATAGAGTTCTGCATCTATTGGTGAGTCCATAGAGTTCTGTATCTATCGGTGAGTCCATAGAGTTCTGTATCTATCGGTGAGTCCATAGAGTTCTGTATCTATCGGTGAGTCCATAGAGTTCTGTATCTATCGGTGAGTCCATAGAGTTTGTATCTATCGGTGAGTCCATAGAGTTTGTATCTATTGGTGAGTCCATAGAGTTCTGCATCTATTGCTGAGTCTCTGTTGTGCAGCACAGGAGGTGCTGAAGTTACTCTTGGATGTAATTCACTACTAAATGCCATCAGATATCTTAGAACATCTTTCTGCCAGTAGTCAGAGAAATCTGGATGAGTTGTCTGTTCATCTGACATGTTTTCCCCTGTGCTTTCCGTTAGCGTTTTTTTATTGAACCAGGCAAGTCAGTTAAGAACAAATTCTTATTTACAATGACAGCCTAGGAACAGTGGGTTAACTGCCTTGTTCAGTGGCAGAACGACAGATTTTTACCTTGTCAGCTCGGGGATTCGATCTTGCAACCTTTTGGTTACTGGCCCAACAAACAATCCCTTCCATTTAGGACTTATTTTATTGGCAACTGCTAAGAGAATATATTTTTTAATTGTAATGATTAACAACATTTGCATAGAAGAAGCGATCTCTTATTTTTCGAAAAGACTATGAAACCAGAATCTGTGGAATCTGACTATGAAACCGGAATCTGTGGAATCTGACTATGAAACCAGAATCTGTGGAATCTGACTATGAAACCAGAATCTGTGGAATCTGACTTTGAAACCAGAATCTGTGGAATCTGACTATGAAACCAGAATCTGTGGAATCGGACTTTGAAACCAGAATCTGTGGAATCTGACTATGAAACCAGAATCTGTGGAATCTGACTATGAAACCAGAATCTGTGGAATCTGACTATGAAACCAGAATCTGTGGAATCTGACTATGAAACCAGAATCTGTGGAATCTGACTTTGAAACCAGAATCTGTGGAATCTGACTATGAAACCAGAATCTGTGGAATCGGACTTTGAAACCAGAATCTGTGGAATCTGACTATGAAACCAGAATCTGTGGAATCTGACTATGAAACCAGAATCTGTGGAATCTGACTATGAAACCAGACTCAAAGGAAGACGAAGAAGTGAATATGTTTTTGGTTACCGAGGGAGACTAAGTGAACGCCTACTCTGTGAAGTGCACGTGTGCAATAACTAAATTAGCCTTTGCACTCCTTCTAAACAACACTATTTTTAAAATATTTGGCAAAGGGTAAAGTCTACAAAACTTTGTCCACTGTGTTCAGTACAAATTATAGTTATTTCTTTTATAATATATATATTTTTTGTGATATCCAATTGGTAGTTACAGTCTTGTCTCATCGCTGCAACTCCCGTACAGACTCGTGAGAGGCAAAGGTCAAGAGCCATTTGTCCTCCGAAACACAACCAAGCCAAGCCACACTGCTTCTTGACAAACTGCTCGCTTAACCCGGAAGCCAGCCGCACCAACGTGTCGGAGGAAACACCGTACACCTGGCGACCGTGTCAGTGTGCATGCGCCCAGCCCGCCACAGGAGTCGCTAGAGCATGATGGGACAAGGACATCCCGTCCAGTCAAACCTTCCTCTAACCCAAACGGCGCTGGGCCAATTGTGAGTCGCCTCATGGGTCTCCCAGTCAGGGCCGGCTGTGACACACCCCGGATCTGTAGTGACGCCTCAAGCACTGCAGTGCCTTAGACCGCTGCGCCACTCGGGAGACCACAGATTGTAGTTTTGGGAACAGAAAACTGTATGGAGATCAAATGTTTCATCGATGAGAAAATATGCAGAATGTCGGCCAAAATCCATCTCCTTCCATCTTCTCCCACTGCCGGCCACTGGGCTTCCTCTCACTACCATATTTGGTAATGAGTGGAAACACCATGCGGATGCTTCACATTTATACATCCGGTGAAATATCTGTCTCATTGTTCTATCTTTGGTTGTAGTGTCATGTCAATGCATCATAATGCAGAAACCGACTCTCTACATACATGGCTCTAGGAACAGTTATCCCCAAGCCTTTGGAAAGCACCTTTTACAACTAGACACCTTGATGTTCTCTATCAGTAGCCACTGCAGAGATCTGGCTAGCTGTTTTCCCATGCTCATACTGTACTCTTTATCTGTGTCCTAGGACTGATCCGGTCCCGGGTACGAGGGGCAGGCTCGGCCTCTGCCTCTATCCTGACCTTCCTGGACAGCCACTGTGAGGTCAACACTGACTGGCTACAGCCCATGATCCAGAGGGTCAAAGAAGTACACACTCACTCACACACGCATGCATGCATGCACACTCAAACACAAACACCCACTCTGCCTGGCTCCAGCCCATGATCCAGATGTTGCCTGATGACTCACACTCAAGTCTTCCGCTGTCGTTCACTATAGACTTTAGTCTTAATCTGCTCTGTCGCTCCCTAGTGGCACAGTGGTCTAAGGCACTGCAACTCAGTGCTAGAGGCGTCACTACAGACACCCCATGTTTGAATCCAGGCTGTATTACAACCGTGATTGGGAGTCCCATAGGGCGGCGCGCAAATTGGCCCAGCGTCGTCTGGGTTTGGCCCGGGGTAGGCCGTCATCGTAAATAAGAATTTGTTCTTAACTGCCTTGCCGTGTTAAATAAAGATTAAAAAACTAAAAAAAAACTGTTGCTACAAAGTTAGAAGCACAGAATCATCTAGAATGTCATTGTGTGCTGTAGTGTTAAGACTTCCCTTCACTGGAACTAAGGGGCCCGAAACCATTAAAAACATCCCCAGACCATTATTCTTCCTCCACCAAACTTTACAGTTGGCACTATGCATTCGGGCAGGTAGCGTTCTCCTGCCATCCACAAACCCAGATTTGTCCGTCGGACTGACAGATGGTGAAGCGTGATTCATCACTCCAGAGAACGCGTTTCCACTGCTCCAGAGTCCAATGGCGTCGAGCTTTACACCACTCCAGCCGACGCTTGGCATTGCGCATGGTGACCTTAGGCTTTTGTGCGGCTGCTCGGCCATGGAAACCCATTTCATGAAGCTCCCGACAAACAGTTCTTGTGCTGACGTTGCTTCCAGAGGCAGTTTGGAACTCGGTAGTGAGTGTTGCAATCGAGGACAGATGTTTTTTTTACGCGCTTCAGCACTCGGCGCTCCCGTTTTGTGAGCTTGTGTGGCCTACCACTTCTCGGCTGAGCCGTTGTTGCTCCTAGACGTTTCCACTTCACAATATCAGCACTTACAGCTGACCAGGCCAACTCTAACAGGGCAGGAATTTTACGAACTGACCTGTTGGAAAGGTGGCATCCTATGACACTGAGCTCTTCTACTTCCAATGTTTGTCTATGGAGATTGTGTGCCTGTGTGCTCGATTTTATACACCTGTCAGCAACAGGTGCGTGGCTGAAATAGAAGAATCCACAAGTTTTAAGGGGTGTCCACATACTTTTATATATGTAGGGTACGTCTGAATCTGCCATCATTGAAAGTAGTTTGGGTGACGTCATAGCCGCGGGAAGTAGGGGTGCTGGGGGCAGCACCCCCTTGAAAAATCTGATATATTTTTTTATTCATAAATACAATAACATTTAAAAAAAAAAAACATTTTAAAAAGTAGCTGGCCCTTTACTAGTACTGTATTAGCGGACCGTTATAGCCGCCTGTAGCGCGAAAAAAAAGTAACATATCTGCGCCCCCTTCTATAATAATTCACCCACACCCCCAACCATCTTCCCGCGACCTTGGGTGACGTCATTTGTGGTGGAAACAAAGTACTCAGCGATTGGATCGTCTCTAACTAATAGTGTCAAACCACAGAATCAAAGCCGATTGAAACAGTGCTTTACCCACGTGTATTCTGGCTCTAACCCAACCCATCGGTTTCTTGGACCCAAACAATCAGACGGACCCGAATGTGTTGGCATTGAAAGGTCAGGGAGGGATTTGAATCCAGACTCATTGCAGAGAAGAGAAAAAAAAAGAATGTTTGTGTGTGTGTGACGTTTGGCCGGACTAGTCCGTTATAGCCTAGTTCGTTAAAAACTTCACCGGCTCCAGCAGAAAAACTGACTGTTTTGGAGAGCCTGGCGGGCCCAAAGTAAAATGCCTCCCATTTAGGCCCAGAAAATGGGATATGCATATATTTAGTACCATTGGATAGGAAACACTCTGAATTTTCCAAAACTGTTAACCATTTGTCTGTGGGTCAATCAGAACGCATTTGGCAGGCAAAACCCTGAGGAATCTCTGTCCTGAAAAAAGTCATTTTGACACATTGCTCATTTTTGAGCCCCTCCCTATCCAAAATGACCATATATAGGCCTATGAATGCAGTGCACGTCGCTTCCTTATGATGTCATCAACCACGAGACGGTGTTTTACTCCATCTTGGATTAATTTAGACCATTGATAAACAGCATGGCATGGGGACTCCACGTTCTGAAAACTCTTCAGATTGCGCGCTCACGAGAAGGCGCGCAGTGCCTTATTTATCGTTTTTAGCGTTCAGTTTATATTCCGGCTGATTTATAATAGTACATATACGTAAAAGGGTTCCTAAGGATACATTTAAAACTATGTTTGATTGTTTTTGGACAAGTTTATAGGTATAATTTTAACGAGTCGGCGCCGAGTTTCAAAGGAGTAATGGAGGCTGTCGTTTCTGATTATAATGCATGAACCAAATGGAGGATTTATGGATAAAAGACGTTACTTTTTCTAACAAAAGAACCATGGATTGTCTTCGTTGGACACTTAGGAAGACATCAGCAGAAGTTCTTCAACAGGTAATTACTTTGTTTTCGCTGTGAAATGTGTTATGTGTGTGCCATGATGGCTAATCGATACATGGCTATTGGAAAATATGTGAGGTGCTACCCTCAAACAAATGAATGTGCTGCTTTCGCCGTAAAGCCTTTTTGAAATCTGACAACGCTGTGATATTGCCTAGAAACAGAGCTTTTGATGAGTATGGAACACTTGTATATAGCTGGATGTTTAATAATTCAATTTTTGGATTTTAAATCTGGCGCTACAGGTTTGCGCTAGTAGTGTCGGGATGATCCCGCTAGCGACCCACTGGTATTTGATAGCCTGGACCCATATTTGCTAAATATTTTGAACATGTTTACAGTCCACATTGCTCTAATTTCCTTGCTTCAGTATAGAAATACATTGTTAAACATCGGCTATAGCATTCTCACTGATATAGGGGGCTAGGCCTACTGTAAATTACAGTCTGGACATGGACATACCAAACATAGTCAATAAGCAAGATTACATTCACTAGGCTATTGATAAGGCCTTTTATAATTAAGCAATAAGGCCTGAGGGGGTGTGGTATATGGCCAATATACCACGGCTAAGGGCTGTTAGTATTACGCACGACGCAACGCGTAGTGCCTGGACACAGCCCTTAGCCGTGGTATATTGTAATGTATCACAAAACCCAGAGGTGCCTTATTGCTATTATAAACTGGTTACCAACGTAATTAGTAGTAAAACTAAATGTTTTATATATCAGACCGTATAGCATACCCTGATATACCACGGCTTTCAGCCAATCAGCATTCAGGGCTCGAATCACCCAGTTGTATAATTCTAATCAAATTCAACTAAAAAGTAAATGTTGTTTAATGGGATGTGTCTAACTACAGTTCCAGGTACCGTCATTGGTCCCTGTGGGTGTGCAGTATAATACAGGCAAGGCAACACACTATGGAGAGTTTTACTCATATCCACACTGTTCACAGGAGCTGGATAATGGTCCATTAAAAAAGAGAAAGGAGGAATGTCAACAGCGTTATATATTTTATAAACATAATTATATAAATTCAATTAAATATTAAATATAAATTATAAATGGAACCATCTTACAGATCATATTTGTTTTTTAATCAAATTTAAACGGAGGAAAAAAAAATAAAAATAAATCAATATGTTTTTTTAAACCAATAACCCATAATTCTAAATAGGATCGGGTCAGAAGCATGATGTCATAAATCAATTCTCTCGTTCCATGGGGACTGTCTTCCCACTGGGCACAAATCCCGGGTTGAATCAACGTTGAGTCAACCTAGAGTCTACGTGGAAAATACATTGGATTTGAACATTCATGTCATACATTTATTTTGACATTTCAACCACAGGATTATGTTATCAACGTAACCAAATTTCAACATAGATAAACCTTGTATAACATATGTTGAATTTGTACCTTTAAAACAATATCAGATTTTCAAAGTTATTTGAATTTATTATGGATCCCCATTTGTTCCTGTCAAGGCAGCAGCTACTCTTCCTGGGGTTTATTATGGATCCCCATTAGTTCCTGCCAAGGCAGCAGCTACTCTTCCTGGGGTTTATTATGGATCCCCATTAGTTCCTGCCAAAGCAGCAGCTACTCTTCCTGGGGTTTATTATGGATCCCCATTATCTCTTCCTGGGGTCCAGCAAAATTAAGGCAGTTTATACAATTTTGAAAAACATTACAATACATTCACAGATTACACAACACACTGTGTGCCCTCAGGCCCCTACTCCACCACTACCACATATCTACAGTACTAAATCCATGTATATGTGTGTATAGTGTGTATGTTATCGTGTGTGTATGTTATCGTGTGTGTGTGTGTGTGTGTGTGTGTGTGTGTGTGTGTATATGCATGTGTCTGTGTCAATGTCCCCACTGTTCCATAAGGTGTATTTAAATCTGTTTTTTGTATCTGATTCTACTGCTTGCATCAGTTACCTGATGTGGAATAGAGTTCCAAGTCTGTTCTGGACTTGGGGACTGTGAAGAGACCTCTGGTGGCATGTCTTGTGGGGTATGCATGGGTGTCTGAGCTGTGTGCCAGTAGTTTAGACAGACAGCTCGGTGCATTCAACATGTCAATACCTCTCATAAATACCAGTAGTGATGAAGACAATCTCTCCTCCACTTTGAGCCAGGAGAGATTGACATGCATATTATTAATGGATGTTCTCTGTGTACATCCAAGGGCCAGCCGTGCTGCCCTGTTCTGAGCCAATTGTAATTTTCCTAAGTCCCTTTTCGTGGCACCTGCCAACACGACTGAACAGTAGTCCAGGTGCGACAAAACTAGGGCCTGTAGGACCTGCCTTGTTGATAGTGTTGTTAAGAAGGCACAGCAGTGCTTCATTATGGACAGACTTCTCCCCATCTTAGCTACTGTTGTACCAACAGGTTTTGACCATGACAACTTGCTCAATTTGAGGTTTGAGGTTTAGGGTTTTACTGAATGATTCATCCCAAATACAATGCTTTTAGTTCTAGAAATATTTAGGACTAACATTTCTTGCCACCCACTCTGATACTGACTGCAGCTCTTTGAGTGTTGCAGTGATTTCAGACCGCTGTAGTAGCTGACGTGTTTAGTGTTGAGTCATCCACATACATAGACACACTGGCTTTACTCAAAGCCAGTGGCATGTTGTTAGTAAAGATTGAAAAGCAAGGGGCCAAGACAGCTGCCCTGGGGAATTCCTGATTCTACCTGGATTATGTTTGAGAGGCTTCCATTAAAGAACACTCTCTGTGTTCTGTTAGACAGGTAACTCTCCATCCACATTATAGCAGGGGGTGTAAAGCCATAACATAATACGTTTTTCCCTCTCAGCCACACAATTGTTCAATTCCTCATCAATCCACAGGGATTTAACTGTTTTTACAGTTATTTTATTAATGGTTGCATGCTTATTAGTAACTGGAATATGCAATTTCATAAATGTGACAATACATGGTCCTAGGGGTTTCAAGCTCTGGTTGATTTGAAATGTAATGATATTTATTGATATTGAATTGTGTTTGGTTGTCAACGCAACCAGATATCAACATTTGAAAGAGATTTATCTTCTGCTCGGATAGTTCCGTCGCCAAAGGCCAGCGCGTGCGATTTATTTTAGAATGTATTGTTTTGAATTATAATGACCCTAATCAAGTTGTCTGCTTTGAAGCCTCTCTCACTTAGAAGATGTCTCTATTTTTGCATTTTATCGCTGGCGCTGTAGTCACACAAAACAATACAAATGTTATTATTCACTTTTTCTTTTCGAGCTAATTTGAATTGGAATATGAAGCTAAGGGTTGGGGCTTTGCCATACATGCTAAATCAGACCAATTCATCCACTTATGGAAACACAACATCGCATCAGCAAAGATTATTGTAGATATGGACTATCCTGCTAGCATACAGTCACTGCTCTGCCTGTCCCATCTTGTCCACACGCCTCGCTCTGCTTGCTTCGCACCCGCCCGCTTCTGGTGAGTTTTTCACTTTAATCTGGCTTTAATTCCAGTTTGTCTACAAATTAATAATGTATATGTTGGATTCATGTCTCCATCTCAACCAAAAATCTAAGTTAAACAATTGAACTAAATCAAATCAAACTTTATTTATAGTGATTTAAATTTTGATAAATTTTTGGTATTATCTCCACTGCAATCCAGGTCAGTTGGTTCTGCTATTAGATGAAGCACAGTGAATCTGTTCTATAAATTATAAAATATCTGACACTGTATTCCCATTTGACCTTTGTTGTGGTTTTAAATGGTTGTGTCGTGGAAATTCAAAAAACAGGAAACGCTGGAAAGTCAATATGAAATGAATCACTCCTTATTGTCAGCAAGCTGGTGAGGTCACGGTCAAAGTGACATGCATCAAGTACTGGGCTGAATCGAGCTTCTTTGAAGGGGGGTGGTCCGTCCTTATATACGGCTACATAGAACCCACATTAACATGATTCATTGGATTGGTTCCTACATGTGACTGGCTCCATCTCTTAATTTAAAGAAGATATTCTGGGCGTTCTGCCAGATAGTCCTAAATAGGGGTCTTGATGCCCCCATATCTTTATCAGGCACAGGCAGGAACAAAGGATTATTTATGAGAACAAAAAAACAAGATTAGCATTTTCAAGGCTGTGTCTTCACACAATAAAATGTCCTTCACAGTTGAAAGAGCAGTGATAGACATTTGGGTAACTACTACACCAAAGAAAATCTGACTTTTCTTTTTCTCCATTTGAACTTGGATATGCTTTTAGATGGTTGAAAGCATAGTGAAAATCAACTCACTTTTGGCTGTTTTTTTTTCATTGGGTGAATGTAGATGGTAATCTCATTGCTCAACGTCTCAACCAAATAAGACCCGATAATCCACGTTGAAATGATATGGTGTGCCCAGTGGGTTTTACGCATAACATTTGCACGTCTAAACAAAACACTAGGCGCGTCAATTGTATTGTTGCCAATGTGCGAAGCAGACTCTCAAACTCCACTGTTGATATAGTGTAACATTATGGGAGGAATTAATATTTAGTAGGAGTCTTTGTTTAGACTCTTTCTTTTATTTAGTAGGAGTCTTTATTTACACTCTATTTTATTTAGAAGGAGTCTTTATTTACACTCTATTTTATTTAGCAGGAGTCTTTATTTACACTCTATTTTATTTAGCAGGAGTCTTTATTTACACTCTATTTTATTTAGCAGGAGTCTTTATTTACACTCTATTTTATTTAGTAGGAGTATTTATTTACACTCTATTTTATTTAGCAGGAGTCTTTATTTGCACTCTATTTTATTTAGCAGGAGTCTTTATTTACACTCTATTTTATTTAGTAGGAGTCTTTATTTACACTCTATTTTATTTAGCAGGAGTCTTTATTTACACTCTATTTTATTTAGTAGGAGTCTTTATTTACACTCTATTTTATTTAGCAGGAGTCTTTATTTACACTCTATTTTATTTAGTAGGAGTCTTTATTTACACTCTATTTTATTTAGCAGGAGTCTTTATTTACACTCTATTTTATTTAGCAGGAGTCTTTATTTACACTCTATTTTATTTAGTAGGAGTCTTTATTTACACTCTATTTTATTTAGCAGGAGTCTTTATTTACACTCTATTTTATTTAGTAGGAGTCTTTATTTACACTCTATTTTATTTAGCAGGAGTATTTATTTACACTCTATTTTATTTAGCAGGAGTCTTTATTTACACTCTATTTTATTTAGTAGGAGTGTGTCTTTGTTAATTAGACCAGGGGCTTTGAAAATGGGGATGGATAGACTACTTGAACAAGTGAAATGCAGGTATGTGAATTTTGAATAATGAAAAAGCATGAGGGCAAAAACCTAAACAATATATCAAAGTACTCTCAGTAGACCATTTAAAACCCCTTTATTCATAGGCTACTTTTGGCTATTGGCCAGGATAAAAAAAATAAGCACCTATGCGATGCTGCTGAACCGGCCTTGATTAAAGAGCGACTGTCCCTAAAAAACGAGAGAGAGAGAGAGAGAGAGAGAGAGAGAGAGAGGGGGTTATGATGACCTCCATCCATTTGGAAATGCAGCGTCTCTTCCTACTGTGAGAGATCAGAGTGGATCATGAAATATCCCTATACAATTATTATTGTTTCAAGCTGTTGAGAGTGGCTCTTCCCAAAGCCCTGCAGTTTCAAGCTCTACTCTCCCCTCCCCCACACTGCCTGACTCCCTGACACAGTGAACACAGAGTACACCCTGGGTTCAACACAGAGTACACCCTGGGTTCAACACAGAGTACACCCTGGGTTCAACCCAGAGTACACCCTGGGTTAAACATAGAGTACACCCTGGGTTCAACCTGGGTTCAACACAGAGTACACCCTGGGTTTAACACAGAGTACACCCTGGGTTTAACACAGAGTACACCCTGGGTTCAACCTGGGTTCAACACAGACTACAACCTGGGTTCAACACAGAGTACACCCTGGGTTCAACCTGGGTTCAACAGAGTGCACCCTGGGTTCAACACAGAGTACACCCTGGGTTCAATCTGGGTTCAACACAGAATGCACCCTAGGTTCAACACGGAGTACACCCTGGGTTCAACACGGAGTACACCCTGGGTTCAACCTGAGTTCAACCCCTCTAACTCTTTCTATTAGTGCTGAGTAATTGGACCTTTTTGACGTCGTTTCGGTTTGATTATCACCAAATAATCACGGTTTTCAATGTAGATTATTATAATTTTTTTTTAGACATTTAAATGTACTGTGCATTATGTGGGTCGAATGCTGTAACAACACAGAAGACTGTCCACCACTGCTCATCACTTATTGACCAGCATTTATTCACATTACTTTAATAAAACTATTTCCGTTGTTTAAAATTTAAATTACATTTATTTATATTACATTTATTTGATTTGATTACTTTATTATTTCATTCCAAGTCTCGTCTCATGTCTATAGAGCTGCTGTCTTGACAAAATTTAAATGTTAGTAGTTCTTCAAAATAAATAAATACTCTTGACTGCTGAATACCAACTATCAATCACTTAGATCATGTATTTTCAGGTAGAGATACTGTAGCCAGCGAGGCATGTGCTCTTCTCTCTTCGCCGTCTCGCGCAAATGTTTATGGTCAATTGCAGTTAATTACCACGTTTTCTGCACTTAACTATGTAGAATATTGGCCTGTTGGAAACTACAACTCCCTACTACATCACACAGTTCAGACTGGATCTGATTTATCTCTAGAGAAACTACAACTCCCTACTACATCACACAGTTCAGACTGGATCTGATTTATCTCTAGAGAAACTACAACTCCCTACTACATCACACAGTTCAGACTGGATCTGATTAATCTCTAGAGAAACTACAACATCACACAGTTCAGACTGGATCTGATTTATCTCTAGAGAAACTACAACTCCCTACTACATCACACAGTTCAGACTGGATCTGATTAATCTCTAGAGAAACTACAACATCACACAGTTCAGACTGGATCTGATTTATCTCTAGAGAAACTACAACTCCCTACTACATCACACAGTTCAGACTGGATCTGATTCATCTCTAGAGAAACTACAACATCACACAGTTCAGACTGGATCTGATTCATCTCTAGAGAAACTACAACTCCCTACTACATCACACAGTTCAGACTGGATCTGATTTATCTCTAGAGAAACTACAACTCCCTACTACATCGCACAGTTCAGACTGGATCTGATTTATCTCTAGAGAAACTACAACTCCCTACTACATCACACAGTTCAGGCTGGATCTGATTTATCTCTAGAGAAACTACAACATCACACAGTTCAGACTGGATCTGATTTATCTCTAGAGAAACTACAACTCCCTACTACATCGCACAGTTCAGACTGGATCTGATTTATCTCTAGAGAAACTACAACTCCCTACTACATCACACAGTTCAGACTGGATCCGATTCATCTCTAGAGAAACTACAACTCCCTACTACATCACACAGTTCAGACTGGATCTGATTCATCTCTAGAGAAACTACAACTCCCTACTACATCACACAGTTCAGGCTGGATCTGATTTATCTCTAGAGAAACTACAACATCACACAGTTCAGACTGGATCTGATTTATCTCTAGAGAAACTACAACATCACACAGTTCAGACTGGATCGGATTTATCTCTAGAGAAACTACAACATCACACAGTTCAGGCTGGGTCTGATTTATCTCTAGAGAAACTACAACATCACACAGTTCAGACTGGATCTGATTCATCTCTAGAGAAACTACAACTCCCTACTACATCACACAGTTCAGACTGGATCTGATTTATCTCTAGAGAAACTACAACTCCCTACTACATCACACAGTTCAGACTGGATCTGATTCATCTCTAGAGAAACTACAACTCCCTACTACATCACACAGTTCAGACTGGATCTGATTTATCTCTAGAGAAACTACAACATCACACAGTTCAGACTGGATCTGATTCATCTCTAGAGAAACTACAACTCCCTACTACATCACACAGTTCAGACTGGATCTGATTCATCTCTAGAGAAACTACTACATCACACAGTTCAGACTGGATCTGATTCATCTCTAGAGAAACTACAACTCCCTACTACATCACACAGTTCAGACTGGATCTGATTTATCTCTAGAGAAACTACAACTCCCTACTACATCACACAGTTCAGACTGGATCTGATTCATCTCTAGAGAAACTACAACTCCCTACTACATCACACAGTTCAGACTGGATCTGATTCATCTCTAGAGAAACTACAACTCCCTACTACATCACACAGTTCAGACTGGATCTGATTTATCTCTAGAGAAACTACAACTCCCTACTACATCACACAGTTCAGACTGGATCTGATTCATCTCTAGAGAAACTACAACTCCCTACTACATCACACAGTTCAGACTGGATCTGATTCATCTCTAGAGAAACTACAACTCCCTACTACATCACACAGTTCAGACTGGATCTGATTCATCTCTAGAGAAACTACAACTCCCTACTACATCACACAGTTCAGACTGGATCTGATTTATCTCTAGAGAAACTACAACTCCCTACTACATCACACAGTTCAGACTGGATCTGATTTATCTCTAGAGAAACTACTACATCACACAGTTCAGACTGGATCTGATTCATCTCTAGAGAAACTACAACTCCCTACTACATCACACAGTTCAGACTGGATCTGATTAATCTCTAGAGAAACTACAACTCCCTACTACATCACACAGTTCAGACTGGATCTGATTTATCTCTAGAGAAACTACAACTCCCTACTACATCACACAGTTCAGACTGGATCTGATTCATCTCTAGAGAAACTACAACTCCCTACTACATCACACAGTTCAGACTGGATCTGATTCATCTCTAGAGAAACTACAACTCCCTACTACATCACACAGTTCAGACTGGATCTGATTCATCTCTAGAGAAACTACAACTCCCTACTACATCACACAGTTCAGACTGGATCTGATTCATCTCTAGAGAAACTACAACTCCCTACTACATCACACAGTTCAGACTGGATCTGATTCATCTCTAGAGAAACTACAACTCCCTACTACATCACACAGTTCAGACTGGATCTGATTAATCTCTAGAGAAACTACAACTCCCTACTACATCACACAGTTCAGACTGGATCTGATTTATCTCTAGAGAAACTACAACATCACACAGTTCAGACTGGATCTGATTCATCTCTAGAGAAACTACAACTCCCTACTACATCACACAGTTCAGACTGGATCTGATTCATCTCTAGAGAAACTACAACTCCCTACTACATCACACAGTTCAGACTGGATCTGATTTATCTCTAGAGAAACTACAACTCCCTACTACATCACACAGTTCAGACTGGATCTGATTCATCTCTAGAGAAACTACAACTCCCTACTACATCGCACAGTTCAGACTGGATCTGATTAATCTCTAGAGAAACTACAACTCCCTACTACATCACACAGTTCAGACTGGATCTGATTCATCTCTAGAGAAACTACAACTCCCTACTACATCACACAGTTCAGACTGGATCTGATTTATCTCTAGAGAAACTACAACTCCCTACTACATCACACAGTTCAGACTGGATCTGATTCATCTCTAGAGAAACTACAACTCCCTACTACATCACACAGTTCAGACTGGATCTGATTTATCTCTAGAGAAACTACAACTCCCTACTACATCACACAGTTCAGACTGGATCTGATTTATCTCTAGAGAAACTACAACTCCCTACTACATCACACAGTTCAGACTGGATCTGATTCATCTCTAGAGAAACTACAACTCCCTACTACATCACACAGTTCAGACTGGATCTGATTCATCTCTAGAGAAACTACTACATCACACAGTTCAGACTGGATCTGATTCATCTCTAGAGAAACTACAGTGAGAAAATGCGCGTTGAGCTCACAGAAGAAAGAAAAAAACACTAATAACCAACTTCGGTCAATTAGTTGTTTAAAAACCAAAATAACAAAATGTTGGTTAAAATCGCTTAACACTACCCTGTATTCAAAGAACCAGGACTGTAATTGGAAACAGTCGCTATGACTGTCCCTTTATGTAAAGCTAAGCCAACGCAAGACACGCACGCACGCACCCACACACACACACACACACACACACACACACACACACACACACACACACACACACACACACACACACACACACACACCATCAACACCACTCTAATGTGCTGTTACTGCTGAGGCTAGGAGGTTCCATTCATTGTCATTGTATTTTAACCAGGTATGAGCGGGCAAAGGGTTTACGAAAACACAGTTGAGCGTCAATAGTTGGTTAAAATGACATGACACTCGCTCGACGATGGCATCAGTGTCACTGAATGTAATTGGAAACATTTATCTTCTTCTCGACTACAAAACAGAAGAGGACAGAGGAGGCTGCTGAGAGGAGGACGACTCGTAATAATGGCTGGAACGGAGTCAACGGAAACGGCGTCAAACATATGGAAACCATGGAAACCATGTGTTGGATGTATTTGATACCGTTCCACCTATTCTGCTCCAGTCATTACCACGAGCCCGTCCTCCCCAATTAAGGTGCCACCAGCCTCCTGTTTTCACGTAATTATGTTGGTGCTGGAGGTGTGTGTGTGTGTGTGTGTGTGTGTGTATCTGACCGTGCCTGTCTCTGCTCTCCCCAGGACCATACCCGGGTGGTCAGCCCCGTCATCGATGTCATCAGCCTGGATAACTTTGCCTACTTGGCAGCTTCAGCTGACTTAAGGGGAGGTCAGTAGGATTACTGTATGAGAACACACACACACACACTTCCGCACGAACGCCCCTACAAACACACACACGTTTGTTTTACTATCCTTGTGGGGACCAAACAATTGATTCCCATTCAACATCCTTTTTCCATAACCCCTAAACCAAACCCTAACCCCTAAACCAAACCCTTAACCCAAATTCTAACCCTATTTGTAACCCTAAACTTAAGCCTAAACTATCAATTTTCCTTGTGGGAATGCCCCGCCCCCCCTCTCTGTCTCTCAGGGTTTGACTGGAGTCTACACTTTAAATGGGAGCAGATTCCCATCGAACAGAAGATGTCCAGGAATGACCCCACCCTGCCTATCAGGTAGCTACAGTAGTTATATTGATGTGGTCTCCACCCTGTCTATCAGGTAACTACAGTAGTTATATTGATGTGGTCTCCACCCTGTCTATCAGGTAACTACAGTAGTTATATTGATGTGGTCTCCACCCTGTCTATCAGGTAACTACAGTAGTTATATTGATGTGGTCTCCACCCTGTCTATCAGGTAACTACAGTAGTTATATTGATGTGGTCTCCACCCTGTCTATCAGGTAACTACAGTAGTTATATTGATGTGGTCTCCACACTGCCTACCTGCAGTCTTCCACTGTGTGTATCAGCCAGTCTGTCCTGCTGAGCCTACCCCTGGCCTACCTGCAGTCTTCCACTGTGTGTATCAGCCAGTCTGTCCTGCTGAGCCTACCCCTGGCCTACCTGCAGTCTTCCACTGTGTGTATCAGCCAGTCTGCCCTGCAGAGCCTACCCCTGGCCTACCTCCAGTCTTCCACTGTGTGTATCAGCCAGTCTGTCCTGCTGAGCCTACCCCTGGCCTACCTGCAGTCTTCCACTGTGTGTATCAGCCAGTCTGCCCTGCTGAGCCTACCCCTGGCCTACCTGCAGTCTTCCACTGTGTGTATCAGCCAGTCTGTCCTGCAGAGCCTACCTCTGGCCTACCTCCAGTCTTCCACTGTGTGTATCAGCCAGTCTGCCCTGCTGAGCCTACCCCTGGCCTACCTGCAGTCTTCCACTGTGTGTATCAGCCAGTCTGCCCTGCTGAGCCTACCCCTGGCCTACCTCCAGTCTTCCACTGTGTGTATCAGCCAGTCTGCCCTGCAGAGCCTACCCCTGGCCTACCTGCAGTCTTCCACTGTGTGTATCAGCCAGTCTGCCCTGCAGAGCCTACCCCTGGCCTACCTCCAGTCTTCCACTGTGTGTATCAGCCAGTCTGTCCTCTGTGTTCTGTGCTATAGAACTCCCGTGATTGCAGGAGGGCTCTTTGTGATGGACAAGAGCTGGTTCAACCACCTGGGGCAATACGACACTCACATGGACATCTGGGGAGGAGAGAACTTTGGTGAGTTCGCCGAGGGACGAAGGGGGGGTGCGTTTGACTGTCTAATTCACTGAGACTGTTTCTGTCCTGTCTGATTGGATAAACCAAAGATATCCGGAGAGAAGGACATTGTCATGTCCAGATGGACAGAGGTGACAGCAGTGAGCGACAGACAGACAGACAGACAGTAATGTAATTGTAGAGGTGGCAGCTGTGAGCGACAGACAGACAGACAGACAGTAATGTAATTGTAGAGGTGGCAGCTGTGAGCGACAGACAGACAGACAGACAGACAGACAGTAATGTAATTGTAGAGGTGGCAGCTGTGAGCGACAGACAGACAGACAGACAGACAGACAGACAGACAGACAGACAGTAATGTCATTGCACTGATCTCTATATTAACATGACTGATCTCTATATTAACATGACTGATCTCTATATTAACATGACTGATCTCTACATTAACATGACTGATCTCTATATTAACATGACTGATCTCTACATTAACATGACTGATCTCTATATTAACATGACTGATCTCTACATTAACATGACTGATCTCTATATTAACATCACTGATCTCTACATTAACATGACTGATCTCTATATTAACATCACTGATCTCTACATTAACATGACTGATCTCTATATTAACATCACTGATCTCTACATTAACATGACTGATCTCTATATTAACATGACTGATCTCTATATTAACATGACTGATCTCTACATTAACATGACTGATCTCTACATTAACATGACTGATCTCTACATTAACATGACTGATCTCTATATTAACATGACTGATCTCTACATTAACATGACTGATCTCTATATTAACATCACTGATCTCTACATTAACATGACTGATCTCTATATTAACATCACTGATCTCTACATTAACATCACTGATCTCTATATTAACATCACTGATCTCTATATTAACATGACTGATCTCTATATTAACATGACTGATCTCTACATTAACATCACTGATCTCTATATTAACATCACTGATCTCTATATTAACATGACTGATCTCTATATTAACATCACTGATCTCTACATTAACATGACTGATCTCTACATTAACATGACTGATCTCTATATTAACATGACTGATCTCTATATTAACATCACTGATCTCTACATTAACATCACTGATCTCTATATTAACATGACTGATCTCTATATTAACATGACTGATCTCTACATTAACATGACTGATCTCTATATTAACGTGACTGATCTCTACATTAACATGACTGATCTCTATATTAACATGACTGATCTCTATATTAACATGACTGATCTCTACATTAACATGACTGATCTCTATATTAACATGACTGATCTCTATATTAACATGACTGATCTCTACATTAACATGACTGATCTCTACATTAACATGACTGATCTCTATATTAACATGACTGATCTCTATATTAACATGACTGATCTCTACATTAACATGACTGATCTCTACATTAACATGACTGATCTCTACATTAACATGACTGATCTCAACATTAACATGACTGAATTACTGATCTCTACATTAACATGACTGATCTCTATATTAACATGACTGATCTCTATATTAACATCACTGATCTCTATATTAACATGACTGATCTCTATATTAACATGACTGATCTCTATATTAACATGACTGATCTCTATATTAACATGACTGACTCTATATTAACATCACTGGATCTCTTACATTAACATGACTGATCTCAACATTAACATGACTGATCTCTACATTAACATGACTGAATTACTGATCTCTACATTAACATGACTGATCTCAACATTAACATGACTGAATTACTGATCTCTACATTAACATGACTGATCTCTATATTAACATGACTGATCTCTACATTAACATGACTGATCTCTATATTAACATGACTGATCTCTATATTAACATGACTGATCTCTATATTAACATGACTGGATCTCTATATTAACATGACTGATCTCTATATATTAACATCACTGATCTCTACATTAACATGACTGATCTCAACATTAACATGACTGAATTACTGATCTCTACATTAACATGACTGATCTCTACATTAACATGACTGATCTCTACATTAACATGACTGATCTCTATATTAACATCACTGATCTCTATATTAACATGACTGATCTCTACATTAACATGACTGAGTCTCAACATTAACATGACTGAATTACTGATCTCTACATTAACATGACTGATCTCTACATTAACATGACTGATCTCTCTACATTAACATGACTGATCTCTATATTAACATGACTGATCTCTACATTAACATGACTGATCTCTATATTAACATGACTGATCTCTACATTAACATGACTGATCTCTACATTAACATGACTGATCTCAACATTAACATGACTGAATTACTGATCTCTACATTAACATGACTGATCTCTATATTAACATGACTGATCTCTATATTAACATCACTGATCTCTATATTAACATGACTGATCTCTATATTAACATGACTGATCTCTATATTAACATGACTGATCTCTATATTAACATGACTGATCTCTATATTAACATCACTGATCTCTACATTAACATGACTGATCTCAACATTAACATGACTGAATTACTGATCTCTACATTAACATGACTGATCTCTATATTAACATGACTGATCTCTATATTAACATCACTGATCTCTATATTAACATGACTGATCTCTACATTAACATGACTGATCTCTACATTAACATGACTGATCTCTATATTAACATCACTGATCTCTATATTAACATGACTGATCTCTACATTAACATGACTGATCTCTATATTAACATGACTGATCTCTATATTAACGTGACTGATCTCTATATTAACATGACTGATCTCTATATTAACATGACTGATCTCTATATTAACATGACTGATCTCTATATTAACATGACTGATCTCTACATTAACATGACTGATCTCTACATTAACATGACTGATCTCTACATTAACATGACTGATCTCTACATTAACATGACTGATCTCTACATTAACATGACTGATCTCTACATTAACATCACTGATCTCTATATTAACATGACTGATCTCTACATTAACACTGACTGATCTCTATATTAACATCACTGATCTCTACATTAACATGACTGATCTCTACATTAACATGACTGATCTCTATATTAACATGACTGATCTCTATATTAACATCACTGATCTCTACATTAACATGACTGATCTCAACATTAACATGACTGAATTACTGATCTCTACATTAACATGACTGATCTATATTAACATGACTGATCTCTATATTAACATCACTGACTTCTCTATATTAACATGACTGATCTCTACATTAACATGACTGATCTCTACATTAACATGACTGATCTCTACATTAACATGACTGATCTCAACATTAACATGACTGAATTACTGATCTCTACATTAACATGACTGATCTCTATATTAACATGACTGATCTCTATATTAACATCACTGATCTCTACATTAACATGACTGATCTCAACATTAACATGACTGAATTACTGATCTCTACATTAACATGAGTCTCTACATTAACATGACTGATCTCTACATTAACATGACTGATCTCTATATTAACATGACTGATCTCTACATTAACATGACTGATCTCTATATTAACATGACTGATCTCTACATTAACATGACTGATCTCTACATTAACATGACTGATCTCAACATTAACATGACTGAATTACTGATCTCTACATTAACATGACTGATCTCTACATTAACATGACTGATCTCTATATTAACATGACTGATCTCTATATTAACATGACTGATCTCTCTATATTAACATGACTGAGTCTCTATATTAACATGACTGATCTCTATATTAACATCACTGATCTCTATATTAACATGACTGATCTCTACATTAACATGACTGATCTCAACATTAACATGACTGAATTACTGATCTCTACATTAACATGACTGATCTCTACATTAACATGACTGATCTCTACATTAACATGACTGATCTCTACATTAACATGACTGATCTCTATATTAACATGACTGATCTCTATATTAACATGACTGATCTCTACATTAACATGACTGATCTCTACATTAACAATACGACTGATCTCAACATTAACATGACTGAATTACTGATCTCTACATTAACATGACTGATCTCTATATTAACATGACTGATCTCTATATTAACATCACTGATCTCTATATTAACATGACTGATCTCTATATTAACATGACTGATCTCTATATTAACATGACTGATCTCTATATTAACATGACTGATCTCTATATTAACATCACTGATCTCTACATTAACATGACTGATCTCAACATTAACATGACTGAATTACTGATCTCTACATTAACATGACTGATCTCTATATTAACATCACTGATCTCTACATTAACATGACTGATCTCAACATTAACATGACTGATCTCTACATTAACATGACTGAATTACTGATCTCTACATTAACATGACTGATCTCAACATTAACATGACTGAATTACTGATCTCTACATTAACATGACTGATCTCTATATTAACATGACTGATCTCTACATTAACATGACTGATCTCTATATTAACATGACTGATCTCTATATTAACATGACTGATCTCTATATTAACATGACTGATCTCTATATTAACATCACTGATCTCTACATTAACATGACTGATCTCAACATTAACATGACTGAATTACTGATCTCTACATTAACATGACTGATCTCTATATTAACATGACTGATCTCTATATTAACATCACTGATCTCTATATAAACATGACTGATCTCTACATTAACATGACTGATCTCAACATTAACATGACTGAATTACTGATCTCTACATTAACATGACTGATCTCTATATTAACATGACTGATCTCTACATTAACATGACTGAGTCTCTATTAACATGACTGATCTCTATATTAACATCACTGATCTCTATATTAACATCACTGATCTCTACATTAACATGACTGATCTCTATATTAACATGACTGATCTCTATATTAACATGACTGATCTCTACATTAACATGACTGATCTCTATATTAACATCACTGATCTCTACATTAACATGACTGATCTCTACATTAACATGACTGATCTCTATATTAACATCACTGATCTCTATATTAACATGACTGATCTCTACATTAACATGACTGATCTCTATATTAACATGACTGATCTCTATATTAACGTGACTGATCTCTATATTAACATGACTGATCTCTATATTAACATGACTGATCTCTATATTAACATGACTGATCTCTATATTAACATGACTGATCTCTACATTAACATGACTGATCTCTACATTAACATGACTGATCTCTACATTAACATGACCCAGTCTCTATATTAACATGACTGTCTCTACATTAACATGACTGATCTCTACATTAACATCACTGATCTCTATATTAACATGACTGATCTCTACATTAACATGACTGATCTCTATATTAACATCACTGATCTCTACATTAACATGACTGATCTCTACATTAACATGACTGATCTCTATATTAACATGACTGATCTCTATATTAACATCACTGATCTCTACATTAACATGACTGATCTCAACATTAACATGACTGAATTACTGATCTCTACATTAACATGACTGATCTCTATATTAACATGACTGATCTCTATATTAACATGACTGATCTCTATATTAACATGACTGATCTCTATATTAACATCACTGATCTCTACATTAACATGACTGATCTCAACATTAACATGACTGAATTACTGATCTCTACATTAACATGACTGATCTCTACATTAACATGACTGATCTCTACATTAACATGACTGATCTCTATATTAACATGACTGATCTCTACATTAACATGACTGATCTCTATATTAACATGACTGATCTCTACATTAACATGACTGATCTCTACATTAACATGACTGATCTCAACATTAACATGACTGAATTACTGATCTCTACATTAACATGACTGATCTCTATATTAACATGACTGATCTCTATATTAACATCACTGATCTCTATATTAACATGACTGATCTCTATATTAACATGACTGATCTCTATATTAACATGACTGATCTCTATATTAACATGACTGATCTCTATATTAACATGACTGATCTCTATATTAACATGACTGATCTCTATATTAACATCACTGATCTCTATATTAACATGACTGATCTCTACATTAACATGACTGATCTCAACATTAACATGACTGAATTACTGATCTCTACATTAACATGACTGATCTCTACATTAACATGACTGATCTCTACATTAACATGACTGATCTCTATATTAACATGACTGATCTCTACATTAACATGACTGATCTCTATATTAACATGACTGATCTCTACATTAACATGACTGATCTCTACATTAACATGACTGATCTCAACATTAACATGACTGAATTACTGATCTCTACATTAACATGACTGATCTCTATATTAACATGACTGATCTCTATATTAACATCACTGATCTCTATATTAACATGACTGATCTCTATATTAACATGACTGATCTCTATATTAACATGACTGATCTCTATATTAACATGACTGATCTCTACATTAACATGACTGATCTCTACATTAACATGACTGATCTCTACATTAACATGACTGATCTCTATATTAACATGACTGATCTCTACATTAACATGACTGATCTCTACATTAACATCACTGATCTCTATATTAACATGACTGATCTCTACATTAACATGACTGATCTCTATATTAACATCACTGATCTCTACATTAACATGACTGATCTCTACATTAACATGACTGATCTCTATATTAACATGACTGATCTCTATATTAACATCACTGATCTCTACATTAACATGACTGATCTCAACATTAACATGACTGAATTACTGATCTCTACATTAACATGACTGATCTCTATATTAACATGACTGATCTCTATATTAACATGACTGATCTCTATATTAACATGACTGATCTCTATATTAACATCACTGATCTCTACATTAACATGACTGATCTCAACATTAACATGACTGAATTACTGATCTCTACATTAACATGACTGATCTCTACATTAACATGACTGATCTCTACATTAACATGACTGATCTCTATATTAACATGACTGATCTCTACATTAACATGACTGATCTCTATATTAACATGACTGATCTCTACATTAACATGACTGATCTCTACATTAACATGACTGATCTCAACATTAACATGACTGAATTACTGATCTCTACATTAACATGACTGATCTCTATATTAACATGACTGATCTCTATATTAACATCACTGATCTCTATATTAACATGACTGATCTCTATATTAACATGACTGATCTCTATATTAACATGACTGATCTCTATATTAACATGACTGATCTCTATATTAACATGACTGATCTCTATATTAACATGACTGATCTCTATATTAACATCACTGATCTCTATATTAACATGACTGATCTCTACATTAACATGACTGATCTCAACATTAACATGACTGAATTACTGATCTCTACATTAACATGACTGATCTCTACATTAACATGACTGATCTCTACATTAACATGACTGATCTCTATATTAACATGACTGATCTCTACATTAACATGACTGATCTCTATATTAACATGACTGATCTCTACATTAACATGACTGATCTCTACATTAACATGACTGATCTCAACATTAACATGACTGAATTACTGATTCTACATTAACATGACTGATCTCTATATTAACATGACTGATCTCTATATTAACATCACTGATCTCTATATTAACATGACTGATCTCTATATTAACATGACTGATCTCTATATTAACATGACTGATCTCTATATTAACATGACTGATCTCTATATTAACATCACTGATCTCTACATTAACATGACTGATCTCAACATTAACATGACTGGAATTACTGAGTCTCTACATTAACATGACTGATCTCTATATTAACATGACTGATCTCTATATTAACATCACTGATCTCTATATTAACATGACTGATCTCTACATTAACATGACTGATCTCAACATTAACATGACTGAATTACTGATCTCTACATTAACATGACTGATCTCTATATTAACATGACTGATCTCTACATTAACATGACTGATCTCTATATTAACATGACTGATCTCTATATTAACATCACTGATCTCTATATTAACATCACTGATCTCTACATTAACATGACTGATCTCTATATTAACATGACTGATCTCTATATTAACATGACTGATCTCTACATTAACATGACTGATCTCTATATTAACATCACTGATCTCTACATTAACATGACTGATCTCTATATTAACATGACTGATCTCTATATTAACATCACTGATCTCTACATTAACATCACTGATCTCTACATTAACATGACTGATCTCTATATTAACATCACTGATCTCTATATTAACATCACTGATCTCTACATTAACATTACTTATCTCTATATTAACATCACTGATCTCTACATTAACATGACTGATCTCTACATTAACATGACTGATCTCTACATTAACATGACTGATCTCTATATTAACATGACTGATCTCTATATTAACATGACTGATCTCTACATTAACATCACTGATCTCTATATTAACATGACTGATCTCTATATTAACATGACTGATCTCTATATTAACATCACTGATCTCTACATTAACGTGACTGATCTCTACATTAACATGACTGATCTCAACATTAACATTACTGACATATGGCTTTAGATAGGATATGACAGCAGACTATTAAAACATTATCGCCACCTACTGAATCTAATCGACTGGTGATTGATGTGACTGGACCAGCTGGTGATTGATGATGTGACTGGACCAGCTGGTGATTGATGATGTGACTGGACCAGCTGGTGATTGATGTGACTGGACCAGCTGGTGATTGATGATGTGACTGGACCAGCTGGTGATTGATGATGTGACTGGACCATCTGGTGATTGATGTGACTGGACCAGCTGGTGATTGATGTGACTGGACCAGCTGGTGATTGATGATGTGACTGGACCAGCTGGTGATTGATGATGTGACTGGACCATCTGGTGATTGATGATGTGACTGGACCATCTGGTGATTGATGATGTGACTGGACCAGCTGGTGATTGATGATGTGACTGGGCCAGCTGGTGATTGATGTGACTGGACCAGCTGGTGATTGATGTGACTGGACCAGCTGGTGATTGATGTGACTGGACCAGCTGGTGATTGATGATGTGACTTGACCAGCTAGTGATTGATGATGTGACTGGACCAGCTGGTGATTGATGATGTGACTGGACCAGCTGGTGATTGATGATGTGACTGGACCAGCTGGTGATTGATGATGTGACTGGACCAGCTGGTGATTGATGATGTGACTGGACCAGCTGGTGATTGATGATGTGACTGGACCAGCTGGTGATTGATGATGTGACTGGACCAGCTGGTGATTGATGATGTGACTGGACCAGCTGGTGATTGATGATGTGACTGGACCAGGTGGTGATTGATGTGACTGGACCAGCTGGTGATTGATGATGTGACTGGACCAGCTGGTGATTGATGTGACTGGACCATCTGGTGATTGATGATGTGACTGGACCAGCTGGTGATTGATGATGTGACTGGACCAGCTGGTGATTGATGATGTGACTGGACCAGCTGGTGATTGATGATGTGACTGGGCCAGCTGGTGATTGATGATGTGACTGGACCAGCTGGTGATTGATGATGTGACTGGACCAGCTGGTGATTGAAACCTTCCCCAACCAGAAACCGTGGATTGATGGCAGCATTTGCGCAAAACTGAAAGCGCGAACCACTGCTTTTAACCAGGTAAAGGCTACCGGAAACATGACTGAATACAAACAGTGCAGCTACTCCCTCCGCAAGGCAATCAAACAAGCTAAGCGTCAATATAGAGACAAAGTAGAGTCACAATTCAACGGCTCAGACACAAGAGGAATGTGGCAGGGTCTACAGTCAATCACGGACTACAAAAGAAAACCAGCCCGTCGCGGACCATGACGTCCTGCTCCCAGACAAACTAAACAACTTCTTTGCTCGCTTTGAGGACAATACAGCGCCACCGACACGGCCCGCTACCAAAACCCGCGGGCTCACCTTCACCGCAGCCAATGTGAGAAAAACATTTAAATGTGTTAACCCTCGCAAGGCTGCCGCCCAGATGGCATCCCTGGCCGTGTCCTCAGAGCATGCGCAGACCAGCTGGCTGGTGTGTTTACGGACATATTCAATCAGTCCCTATCCCAGTCTGCTGTTCCCACATGCTTCAAGAGGGCCACCATTGTTCCTGTTCCCAAGAAAGCTAAGGTGACTGAGCTAAATGACTATCGCCCGTAGCACTCACTTCCGTCATCATGAAGTGCTTTGAGAGATTAGTCAAGGATCATATCACCTCCATCCTGCCAGACACCCTGGACCCACTCCAATTTGCTTACCGTCCCAATAGGTCCACAGACGACGCAATCGCAATCACACTGCATACTGCCCTAACCCATCTGGACAAGAGGAATACTTATGTAAGAATGCTGTTCATCGACTACAGCTCAGCATTTAACACCATAGTTCCCTCCAAGCTCATCATTAAGCTCGAGACCCTGGGTCTCGACTCCAGCCCTGTGCAACTGGGTCCTGGACTTCCTGACGGGCCGGTCCCAGGTGGTGAGGGTAGGAAACAACATCTCCACCCCGCTGATCCTCAACACTGGGGCCCCACAAGGGTGCGTTCTCAGCCCTCTCCTGTACTCCCTGTTTACCCATGACTGCGTGGCCAAGCACGCATCCAACTCAATCATCAAGTTTGCTGACGACACTACAGTGGTAGGCTTGATTACCAACAACGACGAGACGGCCTACAGAGAGGAGGTGAGGGCCCTCGGAGTGTGGTGTCAGGAAAATAACCTCTCACTCAATGTCAACAAAACAAAGGAGATGATCGTGGACTTCAGGAGAGGGAGCACCCCCCTATCCACATCGAGGGGACAGTAGTGGAGAAGGTGGAAAGTTTTAAGTTCCTCGGCGTACACATCACAGACAAACTGAATTGGTCCACCCACACAGACAGCGTGGTGAAGAAGGCGCACAGCGCCTCTTCAACCTCAGGAGGCTGAAGAAATTTGGCTTGTCACCAAAATCACTCACAAACTTTTACAGATGCACAATCGAGAGCATCCTGTCGGGCTGTATCACCGCCTGGTACGGCAACTGCTCCGCCCACAACCGTAAGGCTCTCCAGAGGGTAGTGAGGACTGCACAACGCATCACCAGGGTTAAACTACCTGCCCTCCAGGACACCTACACCACCCGATGTCACAGAAAGGCCAAAAAGATCATCAAGGACAACAACCACCCGAGCCACTGCCTGTTCACCCCGCTATCATCCAGAAGGCGAGGTCAGTACAGGTGCATCAAAGCTGGGACCGAGAGACTGAAAAACAGCTTCTACCTCAAGGCCATCAGACTGTTAAACAGCCATCACTAACATTGAGTGGCTGCTGCCAACATACTGACTTAAATCTCTAGCCACTTTATACATAGGAATTGGATGTAACAATGTATCACTAGCCACTTTAAACAATTTTGTATATAATGTTTACGTATCCGACATACTCATATCAAAATGTATACACTGTACTCTAAACCATCTACTGTATCTTGCCTATGCCGTTCGGTCATCGACCCAAATCTCTAGCCACTTTAATAATTATAATTGGATGAAATAATGTATCACTAGCCACTTTAAACAATGCCATTTATATAATGTTTACATATCCTACATTACTCATCTCATATATGTGTGTGTGTGTGTATGTATGTATATATGTATATATGTATATGTATATATATGTGTGTATATACTGTACTCCATACCATCTACTGCATCTTGCCTATGCCGGTCAGCCATCGCTCATCCATATATTTATATGTACATACTCGTATTCATTCCTTTACTCTTGTGTGTATAAGGTAGTTGTTGTGAATTTGTTAGATTACTTGTTAGATACTACTGCATGGTCGGAACTAGAAGCACAAGCATTTCGCTACACTCGCATTAACATCTGCTAACCATGTGTATGTGACAAATAAAATTTGATTTGATTTGACTGATGTGACTGGACCAGCTGGTGATTGATGTGACTGGACCAGCTGGTGATTGATGATGTGACTGGACCAGCTGGTGATTGATGATGTGACTGGACCAGCTGGTGATTGATGATGTGACTGGACCAGCTGGTGATTGATGTGACTGGACCAGCTGGTGATTGATGATGTGACTGGACCAGCTGGTGATTGATGATGTGACTGGACCAGCTGGTGATTGATTGATGTGACTGGACCAGCTGGTGATTGATGATGTGACTGGACCAGCTGGTGATTGATTGATGTGACTGGACCATCTGGTGATTGATTGATGTGACTGGACCAGCTGGTGATTGATTGATGTGACTGGACCAGCTGGTGATTGATTGATGTGACTGGACCAGCTGGTGATTGATTGATGTGACTGGACCATCTGGTGATTGATGTGACTGGACCATATGTGTCTGAATTCTGCTCTGTAGCAGTTTAACTGGGATAGTGCAAATCAGACTGATAGCTCTGGTTGAAGACCAGACTCTGTTTTGTGTGTGGTGGGGGGGGGGTGTGTGTAGGTATAATCTCCCCAAAATAAACATATCTATATTAACACATTACCTTAACTCATACATCTCTGTCCCAGAGCTGTCGTTCAGGGTGTGGATGTGTGGTGGGAGTCTAGAGATTCTGCCTTGCAGCAGGGTGGGACACGTCTTCAGGAAGCGACACCCCTACGACTTCCCAGAAGGCAACGCTCTCACATATATCAAGTAAGTGAGCTCGGCTGGGTCGCTCTGATATCCACTCTACAGATGCGCGCGCACACACACACACACACACGGACACGCACAAACACACACACACACACACAACCATAGACACAAACTCTAGTCCTGCCTTTTTCAAACCTCTTCTCGGGAATCCTAACTATTCCAAACGTCTTCTCTGGGACTCCCAGACGTTGCAAACCTCTTCTTGGGGATCCCAGCCGTTTCAAACCTCTTCTCTGGGACTCCCAGACGTTTCAAACCTCTTACAATGGAACTGTCCTGTCCTGTCCTGTCCTTACAGAGAGGAATGCACAGTGGAACTGTCCTGTCCTGTCCTTACAGAGAGGAATACACAGTGGAACTGTCCTGTCCTGTCCTTACAGAGAGGAATGCACAGTGGAACTGTCCTGTCCTGTCCTTACAGAGAGGAATACACAGTGGAACTGTCCTGTCCTGTCCTGTCCTTACAGAGAGGAATGCACAGTGGAACTGTCCTGTCCTGTCCTTACAGAGAGGAATGCACAGTGGAACTGTCCTGTCCTGTCCTTACAGAGAGGAATACACAGTGGAACTGTCCTGTCCTGTCCTGTCCTTACAGAGAGGAATACACAGTGGAACTGTCCTGTCCTGTCCTTACAGAGAGGAATGCACAGTGGAACTGTCCTGTCCTGTCCTTACAGAGAGGAATGCTCAATAGAACTGTGTTATTATTCTACCTAACCGTGTGTGTGTGTGTGTGTGTGTGTGTGTGTGTGTGTGTGTGTGTGTGTGTGTGTGTGTGGTCAGGAACACGCGTCGGGCAGCGGAGGTGTGGATGGATGAGTATAAACAGTACTACTACTCAGCAAGGCCCTCAGCCCAGGGCAAGGCCTTTGGCAGGTTAGTCGTCCTCCCTGGTACCTTCTAACCAACACTATTCATATCTTTTCTGTTGGATGAAAGCCTCATCTCCAAAACAGAAACTTTTCAGGAAATGAAAAACTGCCATATTTTCCCCTCTCCCCTCCCCTCTCCCTCTCCCTCTCTCCCTCCCTCTCCTCTCCTCTCCTCTCTCCTCCCTCCCTCTCTCCTCCCTCTCCTCCCTCCCTCCCTCTCCCTCCCTCTCCTCTCCCCCCTCCCCTCCTCCTCCCCCTCCCTCTCCCTCCTTCCCCTTCTCCCCCTCCCCCCCCTCTCCTCCCTCTCCTCTCCTCCCTCTCCCCTCTCCCTTCCCTTCTCCCTCCTCCCCCTCCCCTCCTCCCTCTCCCTCCCTCTCCCTCTCTCCCTCCCTCTCCCCTCCCTTCCCCTTCTCCCCCTCCCCCCCCTCCCTCCTCCCTCTCCCCCTCCCTCCCTCTCTCCCCCTCCCTCTCCCTCCCTTCCCCTTCTCTCCCCCTCCCCCCCTCCTCCCTCTCCCCTCCCTTCCCTCTCCCCTTCCCATGCTCATTCCTTCCTGTAGCATTGCAGACCGGCTGACTCTACGACACAAGCTGAACTGCAAGTCCTTCCATTGGTATATGGAGAACGTTTACCCTGAGCTAAGGTGAGAGGAGACAGTCTCTGGCTCCTTCCTCCTGAAGTGTGCACTCGTTCACTACTCTCCACAGATGTCAAAGCATATTGGATGGGTGGGTAGGCATAGGCTAGAGGGAGTTTCCATGTACCAGTCATTGATTTTTGTGAAGGGAAGTGAACAAGTGCACACTTTGGGAGAAAGGACACAACCCATCACTTACCACCCAGTTGTTTCCGGATAACAGTATAGCCACCTCACTATCACTGGTCAGCCAGGGTAGACGACTATCGACATGTTATATATCCACTGGGTTCACCTGCATTCCACTGTTCCACTTTATGTCGTCTCCTGGCTAACCACTCAACCACTGTGTTTTTTATATTTTATTTATTTATTTATCCGTTATTTTACAGACGGTAATGATACTGTGGCTAGTTTAGATGGTTTAGGTGCACTTCCTCAGTTCTCCACCAGGAGGGAGTAATTCTCCACACACATTTAGGATTCTTATTTATTTAACCCTTATTTTACCAGGCAAGTTGACTGAGAACACATTCTCATTTACAGCAACGACCTGGGGAATAGTTACAGGGGAGAGGAGGTGGTGATGAATGAGCCAGTTGTAACCTGGGGATGATTAGGTGACCGTGATGGTATGAAGACCAGATTGGGAATGTAGCCAGGACACTGTTGTTAACTCCACTCCTCCTTCAATAAGTGCCATGTGATCTTAAGTGGCCAAAGAGAGTCAGGACAGTACTGTCAACCTCTGTACCACTCAACCACTCTGTTACAGTACAGACTGTCAACCTCTGTACCTCCAATCCCACTACCTCATATACTGTACTGACTGTCAACCTCTGTACATTAACACAGTTCACCTATTCAGTGGTATTATAGCTGACTTCTTCACTCTCCATTACCTCCTGTTCCTCTCACTCTTCCTACCTCCTGTTCCTCTCACTCTTCATTACCTCCTGTTCCTCTCACTCTCCATTACCTCCTGTTCCTCTCACTCTTCATTACCTCCTGTTCCTCTCACTCTTCCTACCACTCTTCCTACCTCCTGTTTCTCTCTCTCCATTAC